>OU964983.1:3911321-3916321 GCA_918808275.2 Dolichovespula sylvestris | reverse complement strand
AAGAGTTAAATAAATTAAAATACAAAAACATTGTAAACACGGTAGATTATAATATACACGTCCTATATCCCATATTATCTATCTGTGCTATCATCGTACTCCCGATGATGACGATGACGATGTTGACGATGATGCGCACGAGACCATTCCTTTCTCACGAAAGATTAGAAAAATGGATATAATGTAGAGATGTGTAAAATAAAGTACAGGAAAAAAAAAAAAGAAGAAGAAGAAACAAATAAGCGGCAAAAGCAAAATTAACAACAACGGCAACTGCTGCGGCTGTAACAACGTTATCGAAAGAAGATTTATGCATGGTAAGTATCTCGAAGCAACGCAGATAGATAGATAAATAGATATATAGACGCGCATATATATATATGTGTGTGTGTGTGCGTGTGCATATATTTATACATATAGATAGATACGCTTGGTTCGTTCGACGCGACGAGATATAAGCATCGTATCAAGGACGACAACGTGACTTCCTCGAATCTAAGATCGTTTTATATTCAACGAGGAATCGTAAACCTCATTGCGGTGCAGCGCAACGCGTTAATAATCGCGAATCAACAACGCCTATCGCGTTACTACGATAGAAAACCGAGAGTGTGGTACTTTTCAATAGTCGATATCTCACGCGCAAGTGCACGCCCTTTCCTTCCACCTCTGCACACCCGTTTCCCTGCCTTACCCACCCACCCGCTCTTTCTCCTCTTCATCCTCATCCTCATCCTTTCCCTTCCTTTTCTCACCACCTTTTTACATTCTCTCTTTCTCTCCCTCTCTCATTTTATAATCCACAAGAGAAAACCTCGGCCTTTTCAACATACATTTCAAGAATGGATTTGTGCACACGTCGCTTTTCGTGCAACGCAATACTTCGCCGCCCTTGCACTTTATTCGCTCGTCGCATGTATTATAATTACGCCGATTAGCGAGACTTTTTACGACGGTTTTTCTTTTTTTCTTCTGCTTCTTCTTCTTCTTCTTCTTCTTCTTCCCTGCTTTTTTCTTCTCCGCTCAAATACGAACGAAAACATATCTTTTCCTTTTCCTTCTTTTTTCTTCTCTTTTGGTACAACACCCACAAATATGTACCTATGTATAAAACCAACGGACGATGAAATTTTGTTTATTGGAATTGATTAATCCTTAATTATGAAGATCGATAATTAATTTATATAAGTTATTCGCGATAGAAAGAATCGTTTGGATTTTTATTAACACGTCGTATATTATTTGATTTTTATTTATTTATTTATTTATTTATTTAATTAATTGATTTATTTTTTTTTTTTTATCAAATACGATCGAAGAGGTATCTATAACGTCGACGTACATGTAAAACGAGGGGAGGACAATTTCGTTTATTCGTAGTAATAAAAATTAATTATCAATGATCGATAATTATTTATACGTTCTTCGTTGTAGTTAAAAGTTATTCAGATATTATTCGTACGTTGCATGTAATTGCAACGGTGTTGCGTGACTTGTTACGATAGCCTTTTCTTTTTCTTTCTTTCGTTCTTTTTTTTTTTTTTTTATTTCTTTGGTCAAAATACGATCGTAAACACAAACAAATGATTATTTATATATTTGTAGTCGAAATGCTTTGCGCATTTCATTCGGATCGTAACCCGATTGGCGGCGTAACTTTTTTACGGTAGATTGTTTTTCATTAAATATGATCGAAAACATTTTTATGTATGTATGTATGTATGTATGTTAATATGCATGTGTGTATGTACGTATGTACCACAGAGATAACAAAATTGTTTTCATTCGAATTTATTATTTAATAACAAAATCGATAATTAACTAACGAGTGTGCGAAAGAGTGTAAGTCAGATTTATTAGTTTTTCAGAGAGAGAGAGAGAGAGAGAAAGAGAGAGAGAGAGAGAGAGAGAGAGAAAATAATTTAATCAAAATAATTTTTCGTTTATAATATAGTTTCCTTTTTCTTCTTCATTTCTGTTGGTTTCCTTTGATTTCTTTTTTGCGCGCGGTCGCCAGAAAAATTATTTATATATTTGTGCCAAAGAAGTATCCGATTCATTGACAGATCGATATGTATGTGTGTGCGTGTGTGTATGATAAGATAAGTGATAAGATGAATTAGTTACGTCGTGTTTAATTAAACCTATTTTGCAATGTTAGTTTTTAGTTCTTTTCATTATCTTAAAGTCAGTCCTTCATGATTATTATAGTAAGTAGTTGTCAAATCAGAAGCTCTTTCGTTAATATAAAAGGATAACACCTTTTTTTCTTCGCGCCCGTGTATGTATAGAAAAAGAAAAGAAAAAAAAACGAAAGAAAGAAAAACACGGAAGAAAAAAAATAACGGAAGAAGAATAAGAACAAGGAAAAACTTTTACGAGCGTGCCCGTATATATATGTATATGTATGTATGTATGTATGTACGTACTATTTTTGTAAGTGCATTCGATAAGAACATTATATATATATATATATATATATATATATATATATATATATATATATATATATATGTATGTATGTATGTATGTATGTATGTATGTATGTATGTATGTATGTATGTATGTATGTATGTATTTATTTATGTATGTATGTATTATATTAAAATTAGTTACACATATGACTTTAATCGGTTAAATAACATGAATTAATTAAACAAAACGGAAACGCGATAAAACACCTAATTGCAATAACAACATTTTCAATTTTGATCGTTGCGAGGATATAAGAAAGCATAAAAAGGAATTATGAAAAAATCATAAAAATAAAAAAACAATATATATACACACACACACACACACACACACACACACACATATATATATATATATATATATATATATAATTACTAATGTACGCGTGATAATTTCGATAGGGTCAAGCAATAATATTTTTTATTTGGACGAATAGAAAAACGACGTATATATAATTGATGCCTGTAAATTGAGGGTAATCGCAGTAGAAATGAACAAAATTAATAGTGTCAACAACTACAACAACAACAACAACGACAACAATAATAATAAAAATAAATATAAAATTAACAAAATATTAAAAATAAAAATATTAACAAGAATAACGACTGCAATATACGGAATGATATAGACGATCGTGTGTGAAAATATATAGGGTTGCGCAGGTGCAACCAACTTGTAACTTAGCACGTACGTACGTATGTATTTATGTATGTATGTATGTATGTATGTGTGTAACTTAGACCCATCGTGTAAGTATCGGTCGTTTGCGTTCGCGCTCACGCACGTACGCACGCACGCACGTACGCACGCACGTATGCTCGCATGTACGCACTCACGCAGCCACGGTATTTGCCGTTTCCTAATCACTTGGTAGGAGTTAGCACTCGCGTCAGGTTGACGACCCTTTAATAACCATCCACGTACGTACGTACGTACGTACGTACGAACGTACGTATGCATCGACTATACTACGATCATCAAACGTGAATCTGCCTATCTCTCTCCCTCTCTCTCTCTCTCTATATATATATATATATATATATATATATATATATCTATATCTTTCTCTTTCTCCTTTCCCCTCTTTCTTTCTTTCTAGACAGCCAATTAGGAGACCTTTGGTAATGAGAACAGTCATGAAAACGTCGACTAGAATGACTCGAAAACGAATAAGGGATTTAGAATTCGTGGAATAATTTGGATTTCCTCTCTCTCTCTCTCTCTCTCTCTCTCCCTCTCTCTCTAAAACGATTTCGTCGCTACGAAGGTTCGTTTTTTATTTCAAAAAAAAAAGAAAAAAAGAAACAAAAAAAAAATTGAGAAGAAAATAAGATCGAACGATCAGGGACGGACGGCATTAACATTTCGGAGGGTTGTCTTAAAAGCAACGATAACATCGTTAGAATCGTTAGGAGTCGGTCCCCTCGAGGGAACAAATCTGTATCGATTGATATCAAATTCGTTTACGTGCGTTCTATTTTTCGTTCTGCTTATAGCAAGTATATAGCAGACTGTGTTTTTCTTTTCTTTTTTTTTTCTTTTTTTTTTTTACTTCATAACAACAGTCCGTGAGAAGCAAGCTTTTTAAAACCTATGACCCCTTTCCCCACGAGTGCAGGCCTCGGCGTTCTAATCTAATACACCTTAGATACATATGTATGTGTGTGTGTGTGTGTGCGCGCGCGTGTATAACACGACCCTGAAAAACATCGTTCAGTTGCATTTGCACTTCCTTCATAATTTGTCGAAAATATCGATGACATCGAGGATATAATCGATTTTATAAATAAACGTTCATTTTTTTTGATATCGCAGATTACTATCGTTTCGTGTTTTAAACGATAAGAACGTGAAACTTTATTGTCGATGTTTTTAACGTAAAGACATTTTTCTTCTTCTTTTTTCGTTTTTCTTTTTCTTTTTCTTTCTTTCTTTTTTTTTTTTTGAGTTCCGTGGACTTCGTTGTTTCGTCATAATTTTTCTTCCTCTCTCTTTCTGCAATTTGTTGTCTCTTATGTGTCGTACAAAATTATAGCCAGTTTTAATCAAAATTAAAATATTCCTTCGATTGGAAGTTTATAAAGAGAGAATAATAATTTTTATTAAAGGTCGATCGTAAAACGTACGTATGTCGTGTCTACATACTCGGGATTATTATTATTTATCGGAACGTCGAATATATATGTCTTTACGTTAGTACGTATACGTAAATACCGTATGCACGCATGCAATACGTGAATACGTCAGAGGCATGAAATTTTTATCTTTCATACTTTTGTTTATCGCTTTAGCTAGCGCGCCGGCTAATTTATCGTATTTAATATTACGATCATACGTAAAAGCCCGTACAAAGTATAAATTTGTTGGATGAGTTTTTTTGCACGTCGCAAATCGAAATTTGTCGTCTTCGAAGAAGAAGAAGAAGAAGAAGAAGAAGAAGAAGAAGAAGAAGAAGAAGAAGAAAGGAAGGAAAAGAACGCAAAAAGAAGTAGAATAAAAAAAAATTACTCCGCCGTGGCGCC
>OU964983.1:3901321-3906321 GCA_918808275.2 Dolichovespula sylvestris | reverse complement strand
TTGAATTTCCAAACTTGAAGATCGTTAAATCTTTCTTATTTTCTGGTCGTTTCGATCGAAGTACGATTCGTCAAATAATCGGTTGTTTGTTAATTATTTAAGGTCGAAGAAAATTTTGATTGACTTCTGTCGCGTTGCATTAGATTGCATTACATTTCCATCGCATTACGTTACATTGCGTTTTGAGTTTGAAAAAGAGAGAGAAATATAGATAGATAGATAGATAGATAGAGAGAGAGAGAGAGAGAGAGAGAGCACAAATGTGATTTCACTTTCGAATCGCGATAATTATTCCGCCATGAAATAAACGAGCCCTGTTTGCTTGTCACGTTACGACGTTTGCTCTGCCAAAACAGACCGGAACGATCTCATGCGGATATTTTCGTGTGGACGAACACGAGTTGATGATAATAAGGGAGATGATAAAAGAGAGAGAGAGAGAGAGAGAGAGAGAGAGAGAGAGAGAAAGAGAAAGAGAGAAAAGAACATACGAATATGTTTTTCAGACGAAATATTCGCAATTCGATTTTTTATAGAAAATATTTAAACAAAACAAAAACTACGCTGCAAGTAAAGATGATCGATATAAGAGGAACAATATTTCCATGAGAAGATATTTGACGAAGGGGTGGATAAAAGAAAAATATCGACGTTAGATAAAAAAAAAAAAAAGAGAGAAAAAGAAACAGACAAAAGAAATAAAAACGAAAGAAGAAGAAGAAGAAGAAGAAGAAGAAAAATTTACATCTACGTAAAGAAACGAGTAGGAATATCGTACGACGTGTGCGTAGGTATTTATTCGAGCCATGATTATTGGACGATAAAACTTGATGATTTCCTTTTTCTTTTTTTTTTTTTTTTTGTATCTTCTTCTTCTTCTACAGGCCTGGCCAAAAGTTCCTCTTGGATGATATTAACGATTATATTATATATTAATATATTTTTACGATACCACTACTTTTATGTCCATTCTTTTACAGATCGTAAAACAATCGTAAGGAGATACTTTAGTAAAAAATTGTGCTTATGTATCGAACGAACGAATTAAATTAAATATATATATATATACACACATACACACACACACACACACACACACACACACACACATATATATATATATTTAATCTTAATGTTCGTCTTGAGAAGAATGTTAGAATTATTATGATGAGAATGAGTCGGGCTATTCTGATCAAAATCGAAATTAAAAAAATGAGAGAGATAGAGAAAGAAAAAGAGAGAGAGAGATAGAAACAATTGACCATATCTCTCTCTCTCTCTCTCTCTCTCTCTCTCTCTCTCTCTCTCTAGTTTGAGAGAGCAACGGCAATCGTAACGAGCACAGTCAAGTGAAGAACGCATATACGTACAAACGTATATATTTATCTATCTATCTGTGTTATGTATATATATGTATGTATGTATATATGTATGTGTGTACATCAGCCACCAACCACAATCTCGTGCTTCTCGATTCATTAATTAATCGGCGGACACGCCGCGCGTCGTTCTCGTTCGTACACACAGTGGCAATTACCGGCGCATTGTCGCGCATAAATCATTAGCAAACGTGACGCTTCCATAATTCGGTTAATTTGCTTCGTTTTTGTCGATCGTCCCCCTCCCTCTCTTCCCCCCCTTCATTCCTTTCTCTCTCTCTCTATCTCTCTCCTTCACTCGCTCTTTGTTTCATTCTCTCTCCCTCTATCTTATTTCTTCTCTTATACGAATTATAATACTTATCACAACTTGCATGCTGATCCTCGTACGGACAAGCGAAGCATTGTGGACGATGAATCGATCGTTCTAATTCTTTGTATTTATCTATCTTTCTATCTATCTATCTATCTATCTATCTATCTATCTATATATATATATATATATATATATATATATATATATCTGACTAACTATCTCTCTCTATCTATCTCTATATCTCTCGCTCTGGCTGATCTATCTCTTTCAAAGTCATCGTCCTCGATGAACGTGCCAAGACTAATTAAACTTTATAAAAAGAAAGAGAGAGAGAGAGAGAGAGAGAGAGAGAGAGAGAGAGAGAGAGAGATAGGGAAAAGAAGAATTAAAAATTTGTAACGAGTTTGTTGGTAATTATTATGTAAAAAGTTATGAATAGTAAATGAAAAAAAAGAAAAAAAGAAATGAAGTTGTGAATAAATTTCTAATCGTTTGCGCGGACGGAATAATATTGTTATGACGGTTCTATGTGCGATTATTATGTAAATTGATGGAGATTAGAAAAATGTGAACATATTTCTAATCAACATACATATACATACATACATACACACACACACACATATATATATATAATCATGAGATTAAAAAAAAATATATTCGAAGTATTAATAAACACTGAAATAAAAATGAAAAAACAAACAGAAATATAGAACTCTTTACGTAATTATTGTGTGAAAAACGGATTAAAATTAAAAAAAAAAAAAAAAAAGAAAAAAGGGAAGAAAGAAATGAAAAAGGAAGAGAAAAGAAAATGCAGTGCAAAAAAACAATCGTACACATATACTTCCGCATACGTTGAATCGTAAGAGAAAATATAATGATGCATTATTCAATTTCCATCGTAACCCGATTGACATAGACGGAAAGTAAGAGGAAATAATAATTCTTACAATTATATCGAGATAAGGAGTCTTTACGTATGTTGATTATTACCGAGGAGACCGCAGTTGTAATCGAAACGTGAGTGTGACGATAAGCAAGCGCGAAGAACATGAACAAGTTATATTTGAATTACTCTATCTAGCTTATAAGGTGTTATCGGTATATACATACATACATACATACATACATACATGCATACATACATACATATATATATATATGTATATCCTGAGTAGCATACTCGTTTCAATGATTGCGTTCTAATTACGGAAACGAATGCTAGAGCTAGAGCAAGAACGAGAGAGAGAGAGAGAGAGAGAGACTCGATCTCTCGCATTTATCGAAACGTTATTTCTCGTTTGTTCGTGTCCCTTATAAAAGTGTCCAAAAATAAACAAATAAATAATTTAAAAAAAAAAAAAAAGAAAAATTATGTTTCAAACGATAAATTCCGTATATCTTTCCCGCGAGTATGGTTTACCCGATCCAAGGGTATCCTCTTCCAACATCGACCGCAATCGTTGTTATAGTAGGTAGTAAATGGAACTTATCGCATGAAAGCGTGCGAGTTGGTCGTTAATAAAAGGGCAGACTTTATGATATAGCCCTATAGCCCTAAGTCTAAAACTCTTCGCTATAGAGAATGAGAAAGAGAGAGAGAGAGAGAGATTTCGGTATTGATCAAATAGTCTAATAAATGTCTACGAATACTTATGTACTACACGTTTCGTACGATAACGCATGATTATCACGTAAACAAAACAAAACAAAATAAAAAGAAACATGAAAAAGACGAAGAGGAAAAAAAAATAAAAGAAAAGAAAAAATAAACGAAAATCCTTCGAGAAAAGTGACGATAATCTGTCAAGTTTTCTTATTCACGTTGGTTTAAGTCCCGTCGTCGCGATAACGAGTAATGGCAAATATGTATGTACGTATATATCGAGTTTAACGACCGTCGATGTCTCGTCTTTCAAAAGGAAATATGTATTGCGATAAATAAAAAAAAATATATATATATATATGAAAGGAGAAAGAGAGAGAGAGAGAGAGAGAGAGAGAGAGAGAGAGGAAAGAATGGAAAATAAATACATAATTGAATGAAGAAAGAGAAAGAAAGAAAGAATGAATGAATGAATAGATTAAATAGAATAAATAAATAAATAAAAGAGAGGAAGGGTGAAGAAAAAAAAAAGATTAGGGAAAAAAGTAATCTTGTATCGATTAGAGTTTATCGAGGAACTCGATGGTATCTGTTATATGTATGTATTGCATATATAGTTGTGTATACACACACACACACACATATATATATATGTATATACTTTCGAGTTGTAACTTCGAGTTTTAGTTAACACTTAACGAAAAGAAAAAAGAAAAAAATGAAAAAAAAAAAAAGAAATTCTGTCCATATAGTTTCTTCATTTCTTTCTTTTTTATTTATTTTTTTTTATTTTTATCATTATTTTATATTATTATTCTAAATATGAATGAGCGAGAATATGCAATGGGGAAGATTATTAAATCAATCAATTTGACCTGTAACGTAACATGTATTATTAAATATCGGTATTATACACGTGTGCGTTACATTAATGTCATAAACGTTTACTATCCTTGTCATTCTCTCTCTCTCTCTCTTTCATATTCAGGAAGTTTCGTATCGAATTTATCAAAAAGTCGACGGGAAGCTCTCGCAGAACGATAGCCAAACGCCAACGAGTAGGAGAGAAAGTGAAGGCGAAGTTGTGTTGTTAACTGTTACTTCTAACGGATGGACGCTCTACCGCCCTCCCCCACCTACCCCTACCCCCTCTCACAGCTACCCTCCATCTCTCTCTCTCTCTCTCTCTCTCTCTCTTTCTCATTCTGACTCTAGCCTGTCTTACCGAATATTCAAACAACGTTCTTTAGAAATCATATACATTGGAAATTAGAGAAATTATATACGCCGTATGGATAAGTCGTTAAAAAAGAAACAAAAAAAAAGCTGAGTTCAAAAGGGGCATTGAATATACTTTCTCGAAAATAAAATTTAAACAAATTCAATTTCTTATTTGATATTTAATGTACGCGTACGTGTCTCTCTCTCTCTCTCTCTCTATATATATATATATATATATATATTTTTCTCTGTGTGTACGCGTATGCACGTGTACGTGTGTGTATCGATTAGAAATAGAATGAAAGAATGAGAGAAAGAGAAAGAGAGAGAGAGTGAGAGGAGATAAGAACTAATAATATCTTTCATGACGTAATACGATTGTCTCGAATCTGTTATAAACATGTATAGTATGAAAATTATGCGTTTTAATTGTACGTCTAACGATAATCTAACTGTCTCTCTCTCTCTCTTTCTC
>OU964983.1:3876321-3896321 GCA_918808275.2 Dolichovespula sylvestris | reverse complement strand
CTAGGATAATATCGATTCGTAACTAGTAAGATTTGTATTTTTGTATTTAATTTTCTTCTTTCTCTTTTTTTTTTTAACCAACGAGAGTATTACCATTGAATGAAATACCCTCGTAAACAAGAGGAGCTTTCACGCGGCTACAGATGTTACAACGGACATCTTTTTCTCCTTTTTCCCTTTTTTCCCCCCTCTCTCTCCCTCCCTCCCTATCTCTCCCTCTCTTTTTTCACTATACCATTTTCTCGATTCCTTTACCTCCCCAGAGGGAGCCACGCGTCCGCGCGAATTATTTCCCTTTTTCCCCTGTTATTCATATCTGCGTTTTTGATCGCTACGTGCAGGAAAAAAAGGAAAGAAGAAAAAAAGAAAGGAAGAAGAAGTGGAAATAATAATGACAATAGAAAGGGAAAAAGAAGAAAATAAACAAACAAACAAACCAACCAAAAAACGGAAAAAGAAAGAGGAACGAAAACGAAAAGGAAAACGGAAACGAAAGGGAGAATAAAAATGGAAGAAGAAGAAGTAGAAGATAGAAGAAGAAACTATAGCGAATTTTATTCCCGAGTTGACGAATTCCCTGATCGAACATGTGAAAATCTTATCAACGAGTAAACACGGGATTTGTTATCCAACGACTTGGTCATTTTGTACTCGACGATCGATAGGCCTTTAACTCGGGACACCCCTGAGCCCTCTACCCCCGTTCCCCGTCCGCGTTCGCTTTATCCCTATCCGCTTTCTCATTTTACGCGCGTATACGTACGCACGTGCGTGCGTGTGCGTGTGCGTGTGCGTGCATATCGCGCGGGTTCTTCGTGTATTCGTTCGTTCGTTCGTTCGTTCGTTTTTGGAGAATGCAGCTTTATCCAAAGACGATGCTGAAATACAATGGAACCCAAAAGCGCGAAGGGTTTATCGGGTAACTTTATCACTGTAGGTCGGTAACGGGACGTCCGAAGGCAAAAGCTTTCGTATTTTCACACGGTGAAAGCCTCTCTCTCTCTCTCTCTCTTTCTGCTTTGTCCCTCCCTCTCTCTCTCTCTCTCCGTATATATATATACACGTATATTCCTTTGCTATTGATTCTTACACCCTCCGGCAGATGTCAGTCTATGCGTTTAGTTTCGACTTCGACTACGACCTCGACTTCGACTTCGACTTCGACTTCGACTTCGACCTCGGCTTTTCCACCTCGGCTTCGACCTCGACTTCGGCTTCGACTTCGACCTCGACTTTTCCACCTCTATTTCGACTACGTATTCGAGTACGACTTCGATTATGATACTTCGACTTTTATTTTCGTCCTATATTTCGTCATTGTTCGTTCCCGTTTTTCCTTTTTCCTTTTGGCATTCCACATTGAAACGCCGTTAATTTATTTAAAGCCGATGCGAGTTAATCGAACGATCGTAGAAAACAGAAAAAAAAAGAAGAAGAATTTTCGTTTTTAATCCCTATTTGAATGCACGAACGTTATTATGAATTGCAAACGACTTGAAACGGCGACAAATATATATTTACACATATACATACATACATATATATATATATGTATATATATATTTTGCGCAATGCCGACATTTTATCAACTTTTTCGCAATAGCCAAATTTCGTTTAATTCACATTCGACGACGCGTAAAATGAATTTATTCTATTTATTTATCGGCATATTTATATATATATATATATATATATATATGATTTACGAGGCATTCTTTTTGGGAATATATTTATAATCGACGAGGAGAGAAAATAATGACGCATGAAATTATTTCGTACGATTAACCTGCTAAAATATGAATACGTCGCAATAACATAGTAATCAACATCGATTCAAAGTATTTACCACGATTGTTAAATATGTTCGATCGAACGTCAATACGTTTTAATAGGGTCTGGCTAAGTGTCTAAAGAATATATATATATATATATATATATATATATATATATATATATATATATATACATTTATATAGATAAATAGATATATAGATAGACAGATTTATATATAAATACGCACACACACACACACACACACACTCAAACACACACACAGATAAATATATATTTAAAGAAACGTTGTTTAATCTTAACGACTACTTTCTGGTAAACAACGTAATTAGCGGAAACGCGGCGATGTTATCGTTCGAAAAGTACTTACGTGTAATGAAATCCGCGATAACATTCCAACACGTGCTACGTGATAAAATGGCTTCGACCGTCGGAGGAGCAAGTTATTTCAATTAAATTTTTACGCTTACGGTTCCCCGAAAAGTCGTTCCTAAACGATTATCTTCCAAATGGAAGGAAGATTCCTTGAGAAAAGGAAGTTCATTGTCCTTTCGATTAAACGATCACGAGGGATGAGGGAACCGAGGGGAGGAGGTGGAAGAGGAGGAGGAGGAGGAGGAGGAGGAGGAGGAGGTGAGGAATATATCGGTATCGATCATTTTCCTTATACCAAGAAACCCACGTAATTACGCTTTTCGATATTTCTACGTTATTAAAAATCTATCACGTTATCGAACGAGAGAACGAAATAGAGAGAGATAGAGAGAGAGAGAGAAAAGGGATAGCAAAATTTCGACGAAACACATCGCACGTACGAACCGACTACGCTCTCGTAAAATAAGAATGACGAAATCTACGAAAAGGTTTGTAACTATTCGCACGTCGTTCATTCAAAAATAATCTTTCGAGTTATCGAACACAAAAGATAGATAGTGAGTAGGAAGGAGAGAGAGAGAAAAGAAGGAAGGAAAAAAATCGTGCGGAAAGTTGGAGAACGAAGTAAAAAAAAAAAAAAAAACAAGAAAGAAGAAAAAAAGGAAATGGTCGAATTCTTTTCTTGGCGCAATAAAGAAAAAAGAAAAAAATGCCGTACGAACGACGACGACGACGACGACGACGACGACGGCGACGACGACGATGACGAGGATGGTAAAAAGAATAAGAGAGACAGAGCCAGAGGAAGATAGATAGATAGATATTGGTAGAGATAGATAGAGATAGATAAATAGACAGAGAGAGAGAGAGAGAGAGAACAAAAAAAGTAGAGAAAAAGGAATATAGATAAGGAAATAAAGAAAAGCAGATATTATAACATATATTGGATGGAAAAAAAATGAGGAAGAAGACGGAGGTAGAGATGAAAGTGGGAAGCGCGCAGCCACGTGTCGTGCTTGTCTCTCTCTCTCTCTCTCTCTGTACGTAGGTGTAAGAGAGAGAGATAAATAAAGAATGAAAGAGCAAACGAGGGAGGGAGCGAACGAACAAATGAGATAGAGATAGATAGATATAGAAAAAGAGAGAGAGATAGAGATAGAGATAGAGAGAGAGAGAGAGAGAGAGAATGAGGTGCGGTACGGTGCGCAGGCTAATGCGCCGCGACGGCGCTCGCGTGCGCGAGCGCATGCGATCGATAGACGCGAGAGACGCCGCCAGGGGTTTTCGCGTCCCCGCGTGACGTCACGGCGCCGTTAGACGAGAAGAACCGAGCCGGGACGAGGGCGGCCGACGACGACGGCGTCTGCGGGGCCGAGGATAGGAGGAGCGCTCGCCGCGGTCTACCAGCACCTCGTCGACGCGAGCACGGCCGCCCCTGCTGCTCTATCGTCGACCTCGTCGCCGTCGTCGTTTCTCGACACGTTCCCTTTTTTTTTGCGACGTTTTCTACCTACGTCGGAAAAAAGCAAAGAAGATATACCATTAACACACGCCCTGATAATATCTTTCACTTCTTTTTTTTTTTTTTTAATTATTTTTTTTGCTTGCCTCCTCTCCGTTCTCTCGTCGCTGCCGCCGTTGTTGTTATTGTTGTTGTTGTTGTTGCTGTTGTTGTTGTTGTTGTTGTTGTTGTTGTTGTTTGTTTGTTGTTGATCGTTGATATCATCGTCATCATCATCGTCGTCGTCGTCATTGTTATTGTTTGTTATCGTTGTTGATTTTTCTGAAAAGAAGGAAGGATAGACGGACGGACGGACGGACGGACGGACGGATTGACGGGGGGAGAGAGAGAGAGAGAGAGAGAGAGAGAGAGAGAGAGAGAGAGAGAGAGAGAGAGAGAGAGAGAGAGAGAGAGAACGAGAGAGATAGATAGATAGATAGATAGATAGACGCATACGAGCAAAGTGTCTGTACGTCATAACTACATAAATTTTTCGCTAATTCGATTCGTAAGGAAAGAGAGAACGAGAGAGAGAGGGAGGGAGGGAGAGAGAGAGAGAGAAAGAGAGATATTAAAATACTCCGTGGAAGAGAGTTTAACTGGTTGGCCTAATCGTGAAATCAAAAGAGGGAAAGGAAAGAAAAATTGAAACAAGAATCTTCGTGAATCGACCGACCTACCTACCTACCGACCGACCGACCGACCGAACGACCGTACGTACCTACGTACGTCCGTCCGTCCGTGCGCGGGTTTGTGACAGGTTCGTCGAGTTCACTGTGTAGAAGACAAGTGGAAACCTACGTGGGATAAGAGTTATAACAGTAAGTTTCAATGGAAATGAGATTTAACCGTGTTAGAAATAAGAAAGAAAAAAAAATGGAGAGAGAGAGAGAGAGAGAGAGAGAGAGAGAGAGAGAGAAAGAAAGAAAAAAAGAAGGGGAAGAAGAAGCTTCCGACGAAGCCTTTTCCTCCACCCGTTTCTACTACTTTGTTTCTTCTTCTTTCTCCTTTCTCTTTCTCTCTCTCTCTCTCTTGTCTTTTACTCTCCTCTTCTTTTTTTCCCCTTTTTCTTATTCTTAACTATCCATTAATTTGCTTGCACCCGTCGACGAACACGCTCTACTAAATCTAAACGCTCGCTATCGTCGGATCGCGATAACAGGGTGTTAACAAAAAAAAAGAAAAACGTATCCTTCCTTTCTTCCTTCCACTTCTTTTTTCTGTTTTTATTATTATTTTTTATTTTTTTTTTTTTTTTTTCATATCGACGAAAAAGCGTACGGTAGTACGGGAATAGTAATTGGGGTGTAATGGAGATATATTGTAGAAGAATTTATATATATATATATATATATATATATATATATATATATATATATATATATATGGCGAGGGGTGGGGAAAGCAAAAAGAAAAAAAGAAAGAAGGAAGAGAGAGAGAGAGAGAGAGAGAGAGAGAAATCGAGGCAGGTAGACGAACGGTTCGTGCGCGTTACATCCGATTGGTGTGCTTGTAACCCTTTCTTCAGCTCGTAGCGCAGCTGAGCTCGACCGGGCGCGACCCACAGCCCTACATTCGTGGATCTGCGGCGTGACCTAACCTCAACTCGCTATACCTTGGGCCGCCGAGCTTTTTCGTTTCCTATTCGTATTAGCTATCGACGAAATCCAAAAGAAACGACAAAATCGAAAACACTCGAAATCGACCTTCATCGCGTTTATTTTTCTTTTCTTTGTTTTTTCTTCTTTGCTTTTCTTTGCCTTTTTCGACTATACTTTCGTCCTCACTCCCCCTCACCTCTGCATCTTTCTCTTTATCGTTATTTTTTCCTCTTCATTTTGCTATATAAAAGTCGATCGGAGATGTTCGACCTTGGCAAGAAAAAGAGAGATCGGACACACTTCCGTTCTCTTTTTCCTTTTTCTTTTTCCTTTCTATATATCTTTATATATATATATATATATATATCTTTCTTTCTGTCTGTCTATCTTTCAGATAGATGGATAGATAGATAGATAGATAGAGAGAAAGATCGCATAACACTGTCAGCACGAAGGATATGCTTTTCACCTTCCTACTCGAGTCGGTTGTACTGCTTCGGAATTCTACCTCGACGGTCGAGGTCGGCGAACGACGACGTGATATAACATATCGAAGATACGTTGACCTTTATGTAACGTTATACGTTACGTCTCTCTCTCTCTCTCTCTCTCTCTTTTCTTTTTTTATTTACGCTGCGATTCAAGACGCCGACGCATACGCGGTTTACATCGTTACGTTGGGTCGATACGAAATCGAACGCGTCCACTTTCGAGGGTGACCTCGTTAAGAAAAAAAAAAAAAAAAGAAAACTCGTCGAGCGATCGATCGATCGATCGATCGATCGTTTGGGATGATCGAAACGTATTCGTACACTCGCGTATAGTCTTTGAAATTTAATCGACTTTTCTCGCGATACGATCACGTAAATAAATATATATAAAATAAATAAATGTGTAAATGGTATTCGCGAATTGGAACGACGACGAAATTCAAACGAGATTGGAGTATCGTTTGGACGACGTGGGTAAGGGGAGGGGAGTGCGAGGATTGGAACGAGGAGGGACTGAGAGGGATATATAGGGTTGGTGTAAAATTGAAAGGAGAGAGAGAGAGGGAATGGTTTGAACAAAAAAGGTAAACTTTATAGGACGCGTTCGATAGAGATCGTCTTTCTGTCGTTAGTATCGGTAGAGCGTGTAACGTCGAACAAGCTATTATAATATTAACCATCAGTTTGATATACGAATTAGAAATTTTATATATCTATATACGTATATATATATATATATATATATATATATATATATATATATATATATAACGATTGGAGGGAACTAATAACGAACTAATTCCAACGTATATTATTCTGTTTACAGAAAGAAGATAAAAGGTGGAAACTGGAAGAAGAAAATTAGAGGCAGAGAGAAAAAAGAGAGAGAGAGAGTGAGTGAGCGAGCGAGTGAGTGAGAGAAAGAGAGAGAGAGAGGAAGAGACGAGAGGAAAGGAGAGGTAAATTTACGTACGGTCCATCTTCTTTTTTTCTATCTTTCCCCACCCACCACCCCCATTATTCCCTTTTTCTCTCTTTCTTTCCTTCCTTTTAACATTTTTATTTTCTCTCTTCCTATCCCTCTCTCTCTCTCTCTCTCTCTCTCACTCTCACTCTCTCCTCTTTCTCTCATTCTCTCTCTCTCTCTCTCACGCACGCTCTGACCTCTTATCATCGTCCTTTCGAACAGAAATAAGTGTTTAGATATCGGAGTGTTCGTCGATTAAAAGGGAGAAAAAGTGTCGCCGGGTTTAGTGATTTAGGGTAAAAGTGTGATGTGTTGGAGGCCCCCGTCGAGCCGCGGGGGCAGGAGGTTGTCAGAGGCAGATCGGTCGTGAGGGCTCCAGGCACGGCTCGGTTGGCCCGTAGCGAGCTCGCAGGAGGGGCGGGGGAGGAGGAGGTAGGATGGTGTGACCTCCGGCTCCATCCCGCCCGACGCGGAGCTGCTGTTGGAGGTGGCGGGGGAGGAGGCGTCGGAGGTGGCGGCGGCGGTGGCGGTGGCGGCGGCGACGACGACGGCGGAGGTGGAGGTGGAGGTCGTGGAGGAGGTGGAGGTGGAGGCGGAGGCGGAGGTGGAGGAGGAGGAGGTGGCGTTGGAGGAGTCGAGCAGCTGCTGCTCGACTCGGAGGAGGAGGAGCCCACGGCGATGTCGAGGCAGCCTCGCGGTGAACGGGACCACGTGAGCCGCTGCGACCTGCGAGAACCTCGCGACCTACGCGACTTCCGCGACCTCAGGGACCTCAGGGACCTCAGGGACGTAAGGGACGTTAGAGAGTCTTACGCTACCGTCGTTAGGCATCATCGTGACGATTACGAGAACGATCATCATCATCATCATCATCCTATCGATCGAAACATCGCCGCCTCTACTTCGGCTTTACCCAATAAACCGGTGAGTACTTATAACATGTATTTCTTTCTTTCTTTCTTTCTTTCTGTCTATGTACATCCCATAAATACTCTAGTAAATATATATATATATATATATATATATATATTTAAGTACGTTACCTACGTATCAATGTTAAATGTAACTATACATAACGTATGTGTCGTACGTAGTTACGTACTCTTATACTCACTTTATTCATTCGATTGACCAACCACAATGTTGCGCAATATTACGTGATATCTCTCGGTTCGCAACAACTTTTACAAGTTTAAAATACGTTAGATTCGTCATTGTAATACCCTAAGGTATTATCCTCTACCTTCTCCTCCTCACCTTTTATATAATATACGCCGATGAATTTAATTATTATTTGTCACGCTTATCTCACTTTTCTTTCTTTCTCTCTTCTTCTTCTTCTTCTTCTTCTTCTTATTCCTTTCCTTTCTCTTTATTTTTCTCTTATATCTCACCGACCCGTTATTTCTAATATTCATCGCGCGTAAGGTTGTTTCTGCTGTTTTTTCTTTTTTCTTTTTTCACAAGAAAAGAGAAAGAGAGAGAGAAATGGATTCTTCAAAAGAGGAATACAACTCTCTGTTGGAGGGAAAGTAAACGGGAGTATCATGGGTATCTTTGATCAAAGCACACACACACACACACACACAAACACTCTCTCTCTCTCTCTCTCTCTCTTTCCCTCTCTCACTCTCCCTCTTTACCTCTCCACCTCTCACCTTATCTTTCTCGTTCGTCCTCGATATATCCACGTAACCGACATAGTGGTCTTCATTCAACGCTATGCATCTTTCATAGAGAGCTACCTTGTGCAAACGACATTGGGATTGACGGTGGCTCCTCTCATTTGCAGCTGCATTCACCTACCCTTTACTTTCTCGTAGTCGTCGTAGTCATAGTCATAGTCATAATCGTCGTCGTCGTCGTCGTCGTCGTCGTCGTCGCCGTCGTCGTCGTCGCCATCATTCGCCTGGTCTGCTGCTGGAGGGTCAGGAGTGCTAATGAGAGGGAAAGAGAGAGAGAGAGAGAGAGAGGGGGAGAGAGTGATAGAGATGGAGCTTGTTCGAGCTGAAAATGGAATATGGTCTGGTTCGGCATGAACATGCTTTTCGCTATTTCTATCCTTCTCTTTCATACCATATGCCGCATAAAGCTTCTATCTTCTCGTCTCTTTCTTTATTTTTCTTTCTCTCTTTATTTCTTTCCTTCTTTTTTTCCTTCTTTCTTTCTTTCTTTCTTTCCTTCATTCGATAGGGGCTCGACGTAATGCAGCGTTTCTCGAAACTAGGACACTGTCCAAGGTT
The DNA here is from genome assembly GCA_918808275.2 of Dolichovespula sylvestris. Classification (NCBI taxonomy): domain Eukaryota; kingdom Metazoa; phylum Arthropoda; class Insecta; order Hymenoptera; family Vespidae; genus Dolichovespula; species Dolichovespula sylvestris. Next base: position 3,887,352 of record OU964983.1, on the reverse strand, counting down.
CTCGATTAAATATTTCTACACTATTGTCAATTCTTTTCCTTTTTCTCTCTCTCTCTCTCTCTCTCTCTCTCTTTCTCTCTCTCTCTACGCATAATCATTATTCTCGGTACGAAGGATTATACAATATAATCTGATTGTCCTCGTAACAGACTATTTTCCTATTTTCGATCATTTAACATGGAACGATTTTAATAACGTCTCCATAAAACGTTCGCCAAATCGTTTTTATCGACATACCGTTTCCAATCTTCTCATGGACACGATTTAATGGCTCGTATTTAAATCTTTTTCTTCTTCTTCTTCTTCTTCTTATTCGTCTCGTCGTCTTCTTCCTCTTCTTTCTACAATACACACGATCACTGGCAATTACCGGAGCATCATAATTTATATCAAAGAGAGAGAAAGAGAGAGTCGGAGAGAGAGAACAAAATGTTCCAACTGATTGTTCCAGGCACACATTTACTGCCTTTATTTACTTTTAATAATCATACCCGACATAATGACGGTGTAATTGCCTGTGCTCTGTGCATTTTTTACGCGATCATTCGCAATAACATTTGTCGCGTTTCACTTTCAATCTATTTGAACAAAAGGAGAGAGAGAGATAGATAAAAAAAAAAGCAGAAAGATAGTGAAAAAGGAAAAAGGAAAAGACAAAAGAAGAGAGAGAGAAAGAGAGAGAGAGAGAGAGAGAGAGAGAGAGAGAGAGAGAGAGAGAAACAGTAGACCTCTCTTTAAAATCCACAGTTTATGTCACCACCGTCTATGTACTTATCTCTTCCGGAGGAGGATAAAATTATCGATAATGGAAGTCGTTTCCATTATCCGAACTATCCAAAGTAAAAGCTTGAACGTGCGTGTAAAAGTTATTAAGCATGATGTTCTCTCTCTCTCTCTCTCTCTCTGTCTCTGTCTCTGTCTCTGTCTCTCTCTTTTTTTTTTTATCCATGTACATTTCAAGCGAAGTAGGAGTTATCTTAAAAGCATGTTGCAAGATATTTAAGTAAATGTATATGATCGCGTATATGAAAAAGTGTGTACAATACATATGTATATGTGTTTATATATATATATATATATATATATATATATATATATATATGTATGTATCAAGGCTGTCGATTATAATACTCATTTTGGAATTTCATTAATAACTAGATTCCGATAAGTAATAATAATAATAATAATAATAATAATAATAATAATAATAATAATAATAATAAAAACGAAATGTCAGATTTACATTTTTCTTTATTTATCTTTTTCGTCTCGTTTACAGTTGTTTCCGTTTGCAACACACCCACGCGAATCGACAATTAATTTTTTAAAAGAAAAAGTCCGTTCAATCGGCACGAAAATTTTCGAGCTTTCTTTTTTGTTGCTTCTCCTTCTTACGTTTTCCCTCTCTCTCTCTCTCTCTCTCTCTCTATTTTTGTTTTATCTTTTATACATTTTCCTTTATCTTTTCATTTTTCTTCGAAAGAAGAAGCTTGAGAATCGTACGTAAGTTAATTAAACTCCTCTCCTTTAATTATACCGACATATAGATAGCGAGAGAGATAGATATATAGATAAAGAGAGAGAGAGAGAGAGAGAGAGAGATCACGCGAATATTCGGCAATAAGAGGAGTCTTTTCTTCACTACTAGCGATTTTAATCTCATTTACCGGTGTTGCTAATTACCATCGAGCCACGTAACGGCGTGTTTAATGATGGAATATAAACGTATCAACGAAAAGGGGGGAAAAAAATATTCCGTCGACGTTATATTTCGTGATAACGTATGATTATTATTCGTTGAAATCACTTTTAAAGATTGAAGCCAATCGAAGGAACGATATTATTAAAACGCACTTGTGATATATATATATATATATATATATATATATATATATATATATATATATAAATATAATTATCCTTAATAAGCATGTATCAAACGGAAAGATGAAAGATTGAGAGGAAGAAAAGAAAAAGGGAAGAAAAAAGAAAGGAATTAAAAAAGAAGAAGTATAAAAAACAAAAAGAAAAGAAAAGAAAAAGAATTCAGGTATATCACACGGTCGACGATTATTATCGCAAATATTTTTCTTTTTTTTTTTTTTTTTGTTTTTACTAAATTAAAATTATGTCAAAGTGTATATCATGCATAGAGAGTCGATGGAAATTAGAATTTTCCATTCCATTCCTATCCTTTCCTTTCCTTTCCTTTCCTTTCAATTTTTTTTCTCATTTTTCTTTTTTTTTTTTTTTTTTTTTAAATTATCTATATAAAAACTCCTCGCGCGGTTGAGCGAGATATCGGATCGATGAAAGGGAACTTACTTGGTTAACAACGTGTACGTATATGCGCGCGTATCAGCGACGTGTGTGTGTGTGTGTGTGTGTGCGGTGTCGTATGTTCTTCTCTCTTCGGGGTAGTGGGTCTCCACTCCAGCAGACCCGGTTCCAGCGAATATAGGTCAGTGTATAAGGCGGCAGGAGCAAAAGATCAAACAGAGAAAGACTTTAGCCGGGAGCATCTTTCCTCCTTCATCTTCCTCCTCTTCTTCTTCTTCTTCTTCTTCTTCTTCTTCTTCTTCTTCTTCTTCTTCTTCTTCTTCTTCTTCTTCTACTACTCAGAATAGCATCGCGTTTAACCATCGTCCTGTCCACCAACACATCGCGTTCTCATCATCCTTGATACTACTCGGAAGGACTCGCTAAATGCCAAACGAGTTTGCGGTGCCTCCTCCCCCACCCACCCACCCCTCCTCCTCCTCCTCCATCGCCTCCTCTTCCTTCTCCTCTTTCTCCTCCTCTCTCCTCTCTTATCGTTAAGTGTCGGATATATTAAGGCGTACGATATTAAGAGTGAAAACTTAAGATAGATAAATAGAATACAACGATTTTCATCGAAATATCTCTGTCGATCGGTTTTTCGCCAAAAAAAAAAAGAAGGAGGAAATATCTCCACTTCCTTAAAATCTTCCAACGGGATTTATTCCACAGAAGGAAACGAATTATCGTTATAAATATGTCATACGTTGTATCGCGATTGGAATTCATCTTTTACTATATCAATTTCATCGGATTTGGTCGAATAAAAATGAGAAAAAGAGAAGGAAGGAAAGAATAGAGCGATTAATCCTTCGTTATGCGTTACCGCGATGATCGATCATTGGCGTATTAATTTCTTTTTTTTTTTTTTTTTCATTACAAAAATTCTCGAACGAAATTAATCGGAAAAGGAACGAATATATCGATCCTCCCATTTATTCCTTGTTCATCTTGTAATTAGTAATCGTCGCTGTGACAAAATTAATTGATTAATTGATTAAAAGAAAAGAAATGGAAAAGAGAAAGAAAAGGAAACGAAAAGAAAAATGTTCCGAACATTTTTGAATCCGTAAAACTTCGTTAGTTTTTCTTTCCCCCTTTTCTTTTTTATTTAAGATTAACACCGTCGACAGAAAATATTATAGTTACTTATATGTCCTTAGGATTCTTAAACATGTTTCTCGAGTTCACTATCCACCTCTCTCTCTCTCTCTCTCTCTCTCTCTTTCTTTCTTTTTTTTTTTGGGGGCACACCTTAAGCCGTCTGCGCTGGTTGCTATCCTTACATTATCCTTCCTCCACCTAGTGCATGTTTCTTTGACGATCAGACGTTCCTCGGCAGAAGGGACCACCGTACACCTGCGGAATTAGTCGCGAAAAAGATCTCTCCCTCCCCACCCCCCTACCCTTCTCTCTCTCTCTCTTTTTTCTCTCCTTCTCTCTTTATCTCTCTCTCCCTCATTCTCTTTTGAAATTACAAAATTATTATTCTTCTTGGAATAATCTGTTCCTTAGTGTCGCTTGGTTAAGAAAGGTAAAGGAAAGAAAGAAAGAAATAAAGAAAGAGAGAATGAGCGAGTGAGAGAGAAATAATATAGTATATTAGGAAGTTAGGTCTCTCTCTCTCTCTCTCTCTCTCTCTCTCATTCTTTCTCATTCTTTCTCATTCTTTCTATCTTTCATCCAAACTGACGAAGGTGAACACACGTGCGCGCTCTTGTATTTTGCACCTGATCGAACTTCCGACAGTTAATTGGGGAAAGATTCACAAGGTATTGTTACGATAGTTGCGTGTTACACGCGAGGAAATTACTTTCTATGGTAGATCGATCGTAGATCGAAAGGGAATTTTACTTAATTGAGTAAGAGAGAGAGAGAGAGAGAGAGGGTGAGTGAAAGAGAGAAAGAAAATTGAGATTTCCTATCTCTCTCTCTTTCTCACAAATACACACACACACACACACACACAATATTATATTCGAGATAAATAAAAAAATAATCGGAATCAATCGCGATGAGTTTTCGTGAGTTTTCGCGATAAGCTCACCTTCCGACGTTTTCACGACGTTTTCTCGGGGAGATTGATCGATCGATCTATCGATCAAATTTCTTCTCGAGAAAGAACGGTCAAAACTCGCGAAAAAGTTTATACATAAATATATATATATATATATATATATATGTGTGTGTGTGTGTGTGTGTGTGTGTGTGTGTGTGTGTGTGTGTGTGTGTGTCTGTGTGTGTCTGTGTATAAAATATAAATGTATAGAATCACGTGGTCGAAGAAAATGAAAAGAAATGAAAAATAAAGTATTGAATCTTCCGATAGTATCCAGTTTTAATATTTGATCGATAATATTTAATCTTTCGGTAGAGATTCTTTCGTTAATATCGGTTTTATTGATGTTATGAATTTTTATTATTACTATTATTATTATTATATATATATATATATATATGTGTGTGTGTATGTATGTATGTATGTATGTATGTATGTACAACAAGGAAGAAGACGAGATTAATTATAGATAATAGTATCGTTCTTTTTTCTTCTTCTTCTTCATATATATATATATATATATATATATATATATATATATATATATATATATATAATCAGTTAATTTAACCATCGACGATCTTTTTGCGTTAGATCTGTACTAACGAGCTCGATAGAGTAGCAGTTAATTGTATTTTTTTTTTTTTTTTTATTATTATTGGCTTGTACGTATTTGCATAAAGAAAAATAAGGCGGAGAAGGAACAAACAAAAAAAGAGAAACAAAAAATAAGAGGAAGAGAGAGAGAGAGAGAGAGAGAGAGAGAGAGAGAGAGAGAGAGAGAGAGAGAGAGAGAAATAGATAGAGTAAGAGAAACAATTTTAAAGTCTAACAGCTCGTCACGAAATTGCACATGTTCTTCGATAGGTATCTAACTATTACCACTTCTAACGATAATTTCACAGTCACGATTGAGAGAGAGAACCGAAGATGGAATTTAATTATGAACTGAATATTCTCAGCTATATATACATACATACATACACTTAGCGATGTGTCTCTGGATTCGTACGGGAAGAAATAAAGGAAGGCGAGCTATATAAAAAAAAAAAAAGAAATACCACACGAAACGCACACACGGACACACAAAATAAAAAAAAAAAAACAACAACACTAAAAAAAATCGAACGAACAAAAATCATACATTGGTGAATTAATCGGACCGATAGTAGGGTACTTGCAATAAACGATAATAACTTAAACGTTTTAAGTAAGACGAACATGCGAGACGTATATACGTGTCTATATATATATATACGTGTGTGCGTGTGTGTGTATCTATATCTATATCTATACATATATATCGTAAAACTGGAACCCAGTTAGTAGTCAAGCATCGTATCGAAGATATCGACCGTAACTATCGAACGCTCACTTCCGCCTACTTGTAATCTCAATTTAAATCATCGCCGAACGTACACACATGTGTATATAAATATATATATATACACGTACATACATATATACATATACTTATGTATATGTATATTCTGTCTTTATCGGGATATTAGTTGCAATAACATTCTTTTTCTCGCTTTAAAAGATTTCGTTCCGTATAATTAAATGCATTTGCGTTATTGCGTTTTATCGATTGATAAATCTTTATCATTTTCGGCAGAAAAAGAAAGAGATAGATAGATAGATAGATGGAGAGAGAGAGAGAGATAGTTAAATGGATAGATAAATGGTTAGATGGATTGAAAGAGATATAAGAGAAAGAAAGAAATATTCTTGAGTGATATAAAAGAAAAGAGAAATAAATAAATAAATAAAATATGAAAGGAAGAAGAAGAAGAAGAAGAAGAAGAAGAAGAAGAATAGAAAAGCGAAAATAATAATAACAATAATGGAGCGAAAAAAATACAAACGGAAAAAAGGAGAGAGAGAGAGAGAGTAGACGATCGTTTATATTCACGTGTGAACGAGGATCGGATGAAAACGAGCCGTGACAAGAGGATAGATAGAGATAAAAAGAATAATAAAGATGAAAAGGGTGAGAGAGAGAGAGAGAGAGAGAGAGAATGGACATTAAAAAAAAGTTAGAAAAGGACAGAGAGGATGCATAGGGATCCTTACGTAAAATATCGCACAGCCGTCTGTAGAATGCTCGGCCGAATATTATTTCGCCTCGTAAGGATCCTGATGAGCGTCGGCCAAGGGATTATTTAATGACACGATCTTCTCTCTCTCTCTCTCTCTCTCTCTCTCTCTCTTTCTGTCTGTTCAGGTATAAAAGGTAAGTGAAGCGATGGAGAGAGAGGAGGCTGGGCAACTCTTCTCAGGTATGTGAGAGCATCTTAGTCGTTCGCGCGGTGCAATGGCCGTAAGCGCAATGCGTTTGTATGAGTGACTGGTCCATAGGTTCATATTAATGTATGTTGAAAGAGAGAAAGAGAGAGAGAGAGAGAGAGAAAGACAGATATAAAGAAACTATGCACCATCTCTTTTCAACTTTTTATAATGAATTTACTCGTTTATCTTTATCTCTTTTCTTTTTATTTAATTAACTTTCGTAAATGAATTAAATTGAATTTTTGTTCTAATGAATATGCGCGCACGCGTGTGCGTGTGCGTGTGAGAGAGAGAGAGAGAGAGAGAGAGAGAGAGAGAGAGAGAGAGAGAGAGAAATCTATTTCGAAATGATTTGGAAAGTAAGTGAACAACTTTAATAAATAAAAATAATTAATTTTCTTAGAATCCGACCGGTATTAAAATTAGAATAACTTTTACCAAGTTCTTGCTTAGAGATAAGAGACAAATTTGTAATCCGGCTGTGGGTATTGCTAATTCAATAAAGTGCTATATGCCTATTCGCCTACACAAACTTCGTATATTTGTCTCTGTCTATTTGTCTCTCTCTCTCTCTCTCTCTCTCTCTCTCTCTCTCTCTCTCTCTAGCTCTTTTATCGAGTCTAAAGTTCGAGTTATTCGAAACGAACAAGCGTCAAGTACAACAAGAATACGTACGTATTATTTATTATACCCGGGGTTTAGTTGCGAGTTACAATGAAAACATGTAATTCTTTCTTTTTTTTTTTTTTTTTTTCTCTCATTTCCCCATGCGGCGCGAGCTCGAATTTATTCAAAGATTTATGAATATTTAAATAGCCCGAAGTAACGTTACAATTCATTTCACTTGGACATTTAACATTTCATACAACCACGTAGATTGCAACGTAGATTTTGTAATATCGGAAACGGATGATTAAATTCGACGAAAGTATAAATATTAATTTCAATGCTTATTACGAATTTACTCTAGTATAATATAAATCCGTTCGTTCGTTCGTTCGTTCGTTCGTTCGTTTGATAAACCGTACGAACGCGTGTCAATCATTAAATGATTCAGATACTTGAAAAATGTTACGAATTAATTCGACTTTCGACTTTTACTCGATATTCTATATTATTATTTCTCGATTATTTCCTTTTTCTTTTCTCTTTTATTTCTTCCTTCCTTTTTTTCCCCTTCTTTTAATACCCTCCCCCCCTGCCCTCTCCGTCTCATCCCCACGTAGAACACGATTAATAATTCCACGCGATCGATAGTGGATCGGTGATACGACATACTCGATTTGCTCCGATTGGAATTATTTGAACGATTTTTTTCTTTTTTCATCGAGAGAGATAGAAACGAAAAGAAGGGACAAATAAGGAGGAAAACAAAAAAAGAAAATAGCAAAAAGAAGAAGAAGACTCGTGTCTATTATTCGCTCTATCTCACGTAGAAAACTACCTGTGAGGACGAACGAGAAGGATGATCCCGTTTCTTTCGGGAAAGGAATTTTTAAAAGGATGAACCGTAGTGAACATTAGTGACACTTCATTAAGATAATTTAACTTGAAATCTAAGTTTCCCTCAAGGTACTACCTGCTCCTCTCTCTCTCTCTCTTTTTCTTTATCTCTATCTTTCATCAAGTTCTACCGATTTTTTACTTCTCCCCCTCATCTCCTTTGATTTTTTTGTTATCGTTCTCTTTTCTCCTCTTCTTCTTCAAAAACTTGTCGAAAGGTATACGTTCGAAATCTAACAAGTGTGTCCAATCATCGTCGTACGGGTTTTATAAAAAAATCGTAAAAAATTCCTACGTTACTTGGTGTAATTATATCGAAGCGTTCTTCCATGTCCAACTTTCGAGAGCGGCCTGGGGGTGGTCGAGTGGGACGGGGACGGGGTGGGGCGCGGCGGGGAGGGTGGGGCAATCCTTTATAATAGTTATAACCCGTAGAACAGGTGAACGACAGTAAATGTATACCTGACAAAGAGTTGCTTTGATTCATGCGTTCTTCAAAGAAATTCTCTTAGGTTGTCAAGTGCACCAGGTTGTTTCCTGGAAATGAACGATCCATTATTGTGTCATATATATATATATATATATATATATATATATATATATATATATATATATACGGATATAAATACATGGTATACATAGATGTTTGGTATGAGTGTGTTCGCGTTGCATCTCTTCGGAGATATGTATGCAGGTGTTGCACAAAGCGATTAGGCTAAAGCCGCCATATAATTGTTAATTATTTGAAACTTAGAGAAAAAGAGGAGGTAAAGAAAAGAGAGAGAGAGAGAGAAAAGAAAGAAAGAAAAAAAAGGAAAACGAAATAACACGTGTGTCGTGCACGTGCACGCGCACGCGCACGCGTACGCGTACGTGTACGGGAGAGACGGGAATGTTTACGAGTATTATACATGTACGTGGTTAATACGTGTTGGTGGGATAGTTTACGGGGGCAAAATTGGTCCGGTGGTGGTGACTAGGAGCCCGAGACCGTAGTTGGTGTGTATAGGTCTTCTTAGCGAGCAATTTGGCGGGGCAGTAACGAAGGGCCTGCGAAAACAAAGGATCCGTCGTCGCTCAGGCCAATTGTTGCATTATTCATGCGTTTCTAGCAAGAAGCGGTCGTAAGGGCTTTGCACACAGGCCTACGAGAGAGACTCAACAACAGCGACTCAGAACTACGGACTACGACTTGAAACTCCTCCTCGTCCGTAGTCCTCCGTAGTCGTCGTCTCTTTCGTCGTCGTTTCCCATCCTCCTCCTCCTCCTCCTCCTCCTCCTCCTCCTCCTCACCCTCACTCCCTCCTTCACTATCCTCCTTCTCCACCTTCACCTACCTACCTACCTACCTACCTACCTTCTCCTCCTCCTTCTTCCTGTTGCTTGCCTTTCGAGTTGCTCTTTCTCTCCCTTCAAAATTCATTTTGTTCCCCTTGGGTGCCTTAGACGCACCATTAGTCCGCTTCGAAGTATGGCGCTCGACTCTGCCGTAGAGCTACCTCGATTACGAACCAAACTAGAAGACCTTCGGGATCCAAACTAGTCTCTCTCTCTCCCTCTCTCTCTCTCTCTCTCGGTCTTGTTCTTGCTCTTGCTCTCTCACTCTCTAGTCCCCACCCTCTCTATATAACCCGCCAACGCACCCGCCCTCGCCATCGTCCCTGTCCCTGTCCCTGTCCCTCCCCCGTACCCGCGACCCTCCCCCGTACCCGCGACCCTCCCCCCTCCAATCACCTTCACCTATCTCTCTTAACTTTCTCATCCCGCGCGTGACGATCTTGCTTTACATCGATTAGACGATAATTTTATGTATTTAGATGTTTGTCTTTTTTCTGGTTTTTCTTTTTTTTTTCTTTCTTTCTTTCTTTCTTTCTTTCTTTTTTCTTTTTTTCTTCTTTCCCCCATAATAAATTCGTCTTTTCAATTTCGTTCGATGCGTTCGTTCTAATTTATTTTACTTTATTTCGTTTTGTTTCGTTTCATTTTACATTTTATATCTCCTTTCTAATAGGTATCGCAGAGAACGATTGTTATCAATTACAATTAGCGATTATATTCTTTCTCGCGAGAACGATCGTTGATGGATATTTTCTTTACTCTTCGTTCTTCGTATTTTTTCCCTTCTTTTTTTTTTTTTCTTTTTGTGCTTCCTTTTTTCTCCGCCATTAAAATTTTATATTCGTCGTGGTACTACTTACTTTGAGAATGTAATTAAAGATCACAAATTTCATTAAGTTTCGTCTCCGATTAATCCGATCGATTTCATTCTTCTCGTAGTCGTTTCACTTATCTCTCTTTCCCCTTTTCCTTACATTCTTTTCTTTTTTTTTTCTTTTAATTTTCATCCCAAGTTACGATATCGAGCGGATAGTTTCGAACGAAAATTAAACATATTAGAAATCGAAAATTTAATCGCGCCAATATAATATACTTTCATTTCATAGAAATCAATTATATTCTATACGTTCTCAAAGATAATTGGAAACGTATTTTCTTCTCTCTATATATATACATATATGTTTATATATATATATATATATATATATATATATATTGTATATATGTACGTATGTATGTATGCGTGTATCTCATTTTCTGATTAAATCCAGTATACTTTATGAAACTTCGAAAGATCAAATTTCCTGTCAGCTTAAACGTTTCAAATTCATTCGTTGTTTCTAGAACGGCATTCCACCTGATCATTTCAAATTAATTAATAAGAGTCTAATTTCTTTTTTGTCGAACCTTTCGTTCGTTCGTTCGTTCGTTCGTTCGTTCGGGCCGTTCCTTCATTCGCTCCGATAAATATGGAGCAGAGTTTTGTTTCTCTTTATCATCTATTTTCTTTAAATTCTCTC
>OU964983.1:3846321-3871321 GCA_918808275.2 Dolichovespula sylvestris | reverse complement strand
TTTTTTACTTTTTTTTCTCTCAAGACAGACATAGAGAACGATTATATCTAGCGGCAGGTCGATCGTATATATAAAATTATATATATATATATATATATATATATATATTTATATCTCTTACGTATAATCTTAACGCCAATTATCTTTATCCCGGAGAAAATAGTTATGAGTGAAAGAAAAGAAAATAATAGAAAAGAAAAGGAAGAAAGGGAATAAATAAAAAGGTAGAGAGAAAGAGAGAGAAGTGTCACGCGTATCATTTCGAAATTCGAGACGTCCCTTGATCTATTACATAATCGAGGAGGACATAGAAATTAGTATTTAGAATTTAGAATTTAGAGAGAAATGAGAGGTTCAAGAGAAATAGAAATACAAAAAGGAAGAAGAAAAAAAGAGGAGAGGAAAGAAACCGTTTCGAACAAAGACAGTTTGGCTACCTAAAAAGGTAGTTTATAACCAAGAGAGTTAGAGTTCTAAGTTAGGCAACTACTTTCATAGTTTACCCACCATAATACCATCTCGTACCTACATAAATCTACGAGTCTCAATATCCCGAAGGCAGAGAGGAAAAAAAAATACACGTATACACCATACACACGTACAAACACATATGCATATATATATATATATATATATATATATATATATATATATATATATAGATAGATAGATAGATATTACTCGTAGAAAGATCGAAGCGTGTAGGTGGTATATAACGCGTATACGTATGTATGTATGTATGTATTTATGTATGTATGTGTGGGAGACTCTCGAAAAAGGTAATTTCATCTTCTCTACCCGAATCTTCTTGCGGTCCTCTTCCTTCTCTCGCATACCATCCGGTACTCTTTGTTTCTTTCTTCAACGTCCCGTCCTATCCTGACCGCGCGGCACCGTTTATACCTGAAGTCAGCACCCTGATATACATGATTTTTCTTCTTTGACGACGATCACGACCACGACCAAGACCATCACCACGACAACGACGACAACGACGACGACGACGACGATGATGATGATGATGATGACGATGATCGCGATCTACCTGGATCAATTCTCTTTTCCATTTGTATAATTTTTATCGTTACTATTCCCTCATATGCCAATGCGGGCGGGTTTGGGTGGACTGGGTATGGAGAAGGAGAAGGAGGAGGAGGAGGAGGAGGTTGGTAATGGAGGGAGAAAAATCTCATTAAGTCGATATTCCTTCTTCTTTGTGTATTTACCCTTCTTCATCTTTTTCCTCTTATTATTCCTATTCTTATTCCTATTCCTTGAAATTCTTAGGAAGAGAAAAAAAGTAATAGCCCAAAGGTCTAGGAAAATAATTTCGGGATAAAAAGAGAGCACGTGAAGAAAGGTGGAGGAGGAGGAGGAGGAGGAGGATGGGTGGGTGGTGGTGGTGGTGGTGGTGGTGGTGAAGGAACGAAAAGAAACGAAAGAGAGAGAAATCAAAATAGATGAAAAAAAAAGAAAAGGAAAAAGACAAAACAAGGTTCTCCAAGCGAATTTGGAACATCTGGTAATAGAGGATTTCATCTTTTGGTAAAATTTTGTGCCCGGTAGCTATAGACGTTCCTTATCCTTCTCTTATGAGAAGGATGCAGAGATCAGATGGGAGAGGGAGAATAGGTAGGTAGGTAGGTAGGTAGGAAAGTTGGTAACTATGTCGATAGGTAGGTAGGTAGGTAGGTAGGTAGGTAGGAAAAAGAGGGTGGCCAGAACTAGCGGAGAGGAAGACAATATAGTGGCAGAGAACTAGAAAGAAGCATAGAAGAGGGCGGATAGAATTAGATTCGAAGACCGGCAATTTGTTCGTCCATCAGATGGCGCCTGCGTGACCGGCGAACATTATCAAGAAGTAAAAGTCTACTCGAAATTCAAATCCAAAAGTGCGGATTCGTAACTAAAAAACCACACGCATACGCTCGCACGTATAAAGACGTATACACGTGCACGTATACGTGCGCACGCACGCACGGACGTATAGTACGTACAGGTCGTATAGACGAATACACGAGCGAGTATGCACGTGTATATACATAGAGAAACGATATATGGCTCGCGGCTGCTTTTTCTACCAAACCGTTTTGATTATACTCATCATTACCCTTCGCCCTTCGTCCCTTCCCCTCTGCCCCATCACCCCTTCCTCCTTTTCTGTCTTCCTTTTCAACCTATATCCTCCCTCTCTCTCTCTCTCTCTCTCTCTCTCTCTCTCTCGTTCTATCTTTTTCTCTCCCCCAATTCTAAAACTGGTTGAAAAAAAAAAGAAAGAACAAAATGGTCCTTCGACTTCTATTATTATTCCCGGAAATCGTATGGACCTCTCTCTCTCTCTCTCTCTCTCTTTCTCTACGTTTCTCTCGATAGACATATGCGTTGAATTTCTTAACCAATTTTAATGTGGTCTCTGATGCTTAGTTTCTTAGAAAACGTTTGGATCGATTAGAAGTGATCGTAGCGATCGATATTTTGTGCGAGTTACCCATCCAAGATTTCTTAATGGGCAAATCATAATTATTTAAATCGCGATTAGAAATTTGATCGTTCCTGAAAATAATTCGTAGTAATAAATTTGAACGTAGGTAATTCAATATTTCGATTTGACCGAAGAAAAAAAGAAAAGAAAAGGAAAGAAGAAAAATCAAATAACAATTTAATTTTGAATCTACCTATTTTCCCCGGTATCCTTCGATAGCGGCACGGGCTCTCCTCTCTTCGATATAAATAAATTTTGTAACAGTCAGATAAGATAAACGAGCACTCTCTCCTTTTATGCACGTAATCTTTCTGCTCATTTTTTTTCTATTCTTTTTCTTCTTTTTTTCCTTTTTTTTTCTCTTTTCTCTCTCTTTTTTTTTTTTTTTTTTTTTTTAATCTACATGTACGCCAACCATTCTTATCAACGATTTACGTATCGTGTTGCCCGGCAACGTTCAGTGTATTTCCTGGTTCTGAATTTCGTTTCATCACGGTGTTACTTTTAATGGACATGCGTCAGAAACTTTTATAACGACTATCTAATATTTTTCTAATGTTCCGTAATAGTATCCTAGCGACGTTTAGTATATTTATTCGAATTCTTTGAGCTTGTTTTCTTTTCTTTGTATTTTTTGTCATTAACACGCAACTAATAATTTTAATGTATAACGTACAATGTATTCATAATTATAGCCCAATGTTACTTTTATATCGATATTAAAGGAAAAAAAAAAAAAAATAAAAAAGAAAAGAGAAGGATGGAAAAGGAAAACGAAAAGGAAAAGGAAGAAAAAAACTGATTAAAATTAGTAAATCTAAATCCATACATCGAGGAAATCGATTCGCGGCAATGCGGATTATTAGCTTTTGCTCGGTATAAACGATCGAGGAACAAGTCCTCGTAGAGACTTGCAACATAGCCCGCAATTATCCGCTCGCGGTCTCATTTGCGATTGTAATTAAGATCGGCCTGGGCTCGCGAATGCGAATGCATTCGAGCGTGCACCGATCGAGAACGATTGCAGGCCTCGGGTGCGAGCTACGCTTTCATTGCGGCGCTAATGCGACTAACTGCCTCGCACGATCCCCGACAGAGCACCATAGCGTAAGATCGAGAGATCCTTTCATTCGATCGTTTTCCTCGATCCTCCCGAGCAAAAATTTCAACTATCATCCTCATTTACTTCATCGCTTTGTAAAATTCATCGGAGGTTGTATTATTCTTGAAAATAATTGATGATTTGTACGATAAATTTATCTTTTTTGTTAAAATAGGAATATGTCTTAATCACGAACTGTTGCATTAAGGATAGACAAAAAAAAAAAAATTCGGTAATTTATTGATATCGACGTTTACGCGTTTTTGACGAAGTCTCTGGAAAGGGAGTGTCTTACTAGGGCGAGAGGGCGTTGCCATTGGCGTTGGGAGAAATTTGGCGGATTAACTTTAGCGAAGCTGCGACTGATAACGGACGGAGGGATCTGATTAATTTCTTTAGGAGAGGACGCGACTAAATTAGAAGGAGGCGTGTATAACCAGAGAAAAGGCGGTACCAATTTAGCTTAGGCGTGGTCTATCGTCTTTGGGGCGTTGCTAACTTAGCGATAGGGCATGGCCAACTTTGGAGAGGGGAGGGTTTTAAACTGAGAGCTTGTTAGGACTGACTGGGGGAAAATAGCAGGCTGACTTAGCAAGTAGGCGGTTCTAACTTTGGTGGGGCGTGATATTCACTTTGATTGGGCGTGGTTCACTTCGACGGGATTGGCTAACTTTGGCAAGGGGCGTGCCAAAGTTCTGTTAAATTAACGTATAGGCATCTCTATGGTTAACGAACTTCTCCCTTTAGCCATTGGTCCCTTTTCGGGAAAAATTTCCCTACCAATTCGTACCGATAGAGACACACCTATACACTCCTTAATAAACACCCGCGTCGAGGGATTTAAAATCGATTCGATTTTGACACTGGTATTATTCCTAGTGACTAAAAAGATAAAAAACAAAAAACCGTAACGTTTTTTCGTTACCAGTCTTACGCTAACAGAGCTGCCAAGTTAAATAATCGATGAACACCGAAACGAATGTATCGTAAAAAATTTCAACGAGTATCGATTATCTATTTCTTTGGGAGTGGGAGGGCGGAAATGTTTTACAATATTAATTCGTACGTGTCAATGATTTTGTGTACGTAGATAATCGAGAATAAATTTTAATTGGACGGAAACAAGTCACGTCTTTCGTTACCACGAAATAAACTTGGTTGTAGGGCCGAGCGTGTATTTCGGTGATATCAATTAATGATAAATTTAATGACGTTTTATGGAAATCGCCGATGTTGGAAACGACGGGAACGATTATAATTGGATTCGAAAATTTTGGATCCTTGCGCCGTCACGTAAATGTTAAATTCGATAATAATGGATATACGTGCCTTTCCAAATATTTCCTACCGTTCGTTCGGCCGTTTAGAAAGGAAAGAGAGAGGAGGGGAGGGGAGAGGAGAGGAGATCGCCTTAGACATCTTTCGCGATAATCTGCCGACAGGGGTGGCACGTCACGTAGGGTAGAGAGATACATCGGATAGCGAAACTCGTTGCGTGACTACTACTCTCTCCTCGCGAGAGTTCTTTACCTTCTCTTTGCGATACGTACATTTATCGTGAGTAAAACGATCGCACGTGGATGCAGTCGCAAAATGTAGCGCGATACGATCTCTCCCCTCCTCCCCCCTCTCTCTCTCTCTGTCTTTCTTTCTCTTTCCCTTTCATTCTTTTCGATATTTACCAAGTTTCGTTCGTTCGTTCGTTCGTTCGTTCATTCGTTTGAAACAAACAAAAAAAAAAAGAAAGAAAGGAAACAAAATAAATAAAAATTATTTGTTGGTTAATAACAATAAATTAATCCGAACAATTCCGACGAGAGTACAAATTTCTTTGTAAATTTCTATCATTTTCAGCCTCGTAAAAAAGTTGGCATAACAAGCGAATATTTTATGCCATGGTCGTTGTGTTGTTGTTGTTGTTGTTGTTGTTGTTGTTTCTTTTTTCCTTTTTTTCTTCTTTTTTCGTTTATTTTTTTTAGCGCCGAGCTTCAATTCTTTTATTCTCGCCTCGAGAGAGATTTTTAGAGCCACCCTTTCTCTCTCTCTCTCTCTCTCTCTCTCACTTCTTTTTTTTCCTCTCTTGCGAACGCAAGATCGTATAAACGTAAATACGCGTGAAATTTACGTCGCTCCTGCGGACCGGAGCTTGTGCTGCGAATCGAACGTGGACACGTGTGGGTGTATTCGAAAAAAAGAAAAAAGCTTTAAATACGAACGTCGAACCGTCCGCGTCGATTATCTCTCTTTCTCTCTACGATAAGTTTCTAAACTTCTTTCTTAAAGATATTCTTCTCGAAGATCAATACGAAAAGAAAAGAAAAAAAATAGAATTAAAGGGAAACGAAAAGAAGTACTTAGCTCTTAGATAATATTATTTGAACGTTCACCATTCGGGACTTAATACTCGCGAGTACGCGTATTCGATTTTGAAACAAAAAAAAAAAACTCTTCGCGAATTTTTTACGCGCAAATTAATATTTTTCGTAATAAGAAAACAAAAAGATCCTAGATTCTGAAACCTTCGTGTTGAATTTTCAAGACTTTATATATATAAATATATATATATATATAGATATATAATATACGTACGTGTATAAATATACTCTCGCGAGCGCTATAAGCCCGCAATATGTCCGCCTAAGCAGTAACGTTAAAAACGCAGAGTCGTTACTTCGCGTTAACCACATGTTGTGCGAGAGTTTCTCCCACTCGAGTTGGCCCGTGGCGGCTCCTCTTTCAAAATTCTCTTTTGTTGCTTCCTTCCTTTTCTTTACTGATTTCCAAGCACGATAGGTGGGAAGGGTACCTTAGAGTGATAGAGACGCATACATATACACATACACACAGACAAACATATATATCGCGACTTTTTGTTATTATTTTCCTCCTTCTTCTCTCATTTATTTTATCCTTATCTCTCTCTCTCTCTCTCTCTCTCTCTCTCTCTCTCTCTCTCTCTCTTTCTCTCTCTGTCTTTCTCTCTCTCTCTCTCTCTTTCTGTCTCACTTACGTCCAAAATTATGCACGGCACGTAGAACTCGTTGCACCGGTGCAATCTCCACTGTAATGAGACGAACGTGCGTGTCAGCTGGTATAAAGTAGCGAAGGGACACCCTATATATATATATATATATATATATATATATATATATATATATGTACAAACATATATACATATAAGTATGCGTATGTGTGTTTATATAATGCGTGCTCGTATGCGTATATGAATGCGTCTTTGTCAGTGACAATTTTTTTAAGGGTTACCGCCATCACGAGAAGATAGGTGGGGTAGGGTAGGCGAGGCCCTTCGTGTCCTCGACGAGAAAAGACGCGATCTTTTCGATAACAAGCTCGTATTCGTTTCTTCGCCCTTAAGGTATTATAACGTCGTAGGTAGTAGAGGTGTACCTATGGCGAATTTGCCAACGGGTAACGTGTGATTTTCCCGTCAGAATAAATTGAACGAATCGTCGTCGAGTTTAAAGAGGGAACACGTGCCCCTCACCCCCTACCCACACCCATCCACCCTCTCACCACCACCCCACCCCACCCAACCCAACCCAATCCCAATCGAATTTATATTTCATATCTCTTCGATATTTACTACTCTCTACGCGAAACGATAATAGAAAAAAAAAAAGGAAAAAAAAAACATACGGGTGAAGGAACGATGGATAATTTCCCCCACTCCTCTCCCAACCACCCCTTTTCTCTCTCTCTCTCTCTCTCTCTCTCTCTCTCTCTTTACGTACGCGCATGCACGCACACATTAATGTTGCGTATCGTTAAGAAAGTAAAAAGGAAAAGAAACGAAACGAATCGAAATGAAAGAGAAAACAAAAAAAAACAGGGGAAGAAAATAATAATAGAAAAATAAGAAGAAGAAGAAGAAGAAGAAAAAAAAATATATGTATATATACATGCGTATATACACATAAGGGATCCTTGCCAGTTATATGGTTCGGGAAAGGGCATCCTTGTGGATTTGACTTTGCAGTTGTGCTGCGTGCAGCATCCTCCTTTCGTGTGTTTAACTTGTAGGATACCGACGAGAGGGGAAAACGAGAGAGAAAGAGAGAAAAAGAGAGAGAGAGAAAGAGAGATTGAAGGGGATAGTGCGTGTATATATATGAGATAGAGAAAGAGAGAGAGAGAGAGAGAGAGAGTGTGAGGGAGGAAAAGAGGAGGACGAACAGAGGGCCAGTAAAAGTGACGAGGGTATGATGTTCGCTTTAATATCCACCAGCAGGTATATATTCTCACTTGCTCCCTCTCCGATTTGCCCTCTCCCTTATTCCTTAATCTTCTCTCTCTCTCTCTCACACACACACACACACACACACACACACGCTCTTCCTCTTTTTTTCTCTCCCTTCTCACTCATTTACAGCGTCTATACATCGAACGTGTCGGTGCTGGAAACTCGTAACGCATGGGAAACTCTTGGCTATGGGGAAAGTCCTTTAGTTAAAGAGAGAGAGAGAGAGAGAGAGGGGGGGGGATAGAGATAGAAATAGAGATACACGGAGATAGATACGTAGATAAAATTTTTCAAGACTCACGTCGAAATATCTACCACTATCGAATTCTACAACCGAGTTGTTGTCGGTAAGAACTGTTTAACCATCGTCACGACCAGCACCCGCACAAGAACCCATAAGTGGAATGAGCGAGCGCAAGTGTGAAAGAGAGAGAGAGAGAGAGGGGGGGGGAGAATGAAGAATGAAAGGGAAGAAATAAACGAAGCACATCTTTTCAAAGAGCGAACAGGACCTCCGGGATACCCGATTCAGACGGCTGACTTGCAAAATTCTTAAGACTGCGAGAAAATAAAAGCACGAAAAAAAGGGGGATGTGAAAGAGAGAGAGAGAGAGAGAGAGAGAGAGAGAGAGAGAATTAGACGTGAGAGACTACAAAATCGTATCCTTAGAAAATATTCAATGTACATAGGCTCCTAAACGGGAACATTATTTTTCCTTGAACAAACGATGACTGTTCTTAACGATCATCGATCCAATTGCCATTATCTAAACGGATATTAAACGCGATTACTTTTGTTCGTTTCTTTTTCTCTCTCTTCTACCGTCATTAGAGTCTACACAATGGCATTAAAATGACGTTTTATACTCATTATTGAATTAATATTAACAATTTCATTATTATCAATCGTACGAAAAGATTTATCCAGTATATTATCCCTCCGTCTCTCTCTCTCTCTCTCTCTCTCTCTCTCTCTCTCTCTCTCTCTCTCTCTCTCTTTCTCGTTCAATCGTTACAATAACACGCCAATAAAATTAATATTAAAACGATTTTCATGATTATCAATTCAATGACCGATATGCATAATGATGTTCGTTAAAAAGTTAAAACATTAATATTAATATTTTTCGTGATTATCAATCATTACCTGAGGAATTCGCGATTCGTTAATAATTTGAGATTAATATTCATACGAGGTTTTCATGATCGTCGCTCGTTTCGATAGGATTTACGTGAGAAAGGCAAGGGGAAAACGGGAGGGGAGAAAGAAGGGAGGAAAAATAAAAACGAAGAAAAAGGAGGACAGAAAAACGACGAAAGGAAAGAAAAACAGAAAAATAAAGAAATCGACTCCTTTGTCTTAAGTTAAAAAAGAAAAGAAAATAAAAAAGAGAGACGGAGAGAGAAAAGATAGAAGAAAGAAGGAGGTTTAGATACATACCACGAAACGCACGAACGAACGAACGAACGAACGAACGAAAGTACGAATGAAGAGAGAAAGAAAGAAAGAAAGAAATAAGGGAAAAAGAAAAAAGAAAAGGGGGGGGGAAAAGAAGAAAAGGTTACGCCAATGTCGTGCCGGCGATCGTAAATAAATAAAACGGGAGAGATGTGTAAGTGTAATATCTTAAAAAAAGAGTGAGGTGCTGGCGGGTGAAATAAATAAATGGCGACCGGTGGTGTATCCAGGGTTAGGCGTCGTCATGGGTCCTTTGTCCAATGGGCCGTGCGGCGTTTCAGGGCCCTGGTATTAGGATTAGCCACGCCACACACACGCACACATATAAAAACACACCAATGCGCGTAAACACGCGAACGCGGACGCACACTTACACATTTAAAAGTCGAGTTTGAAGTCCGTCGTACGTACAGTGATATATACATACGTGTTGGTATTTCTCGTTTATGTGTAAGTAGAGAGGTTGGGCCGAAGGGAAAAAAGGAGGAAGGGCACAGGACTCGCAACAAGGATTATGCCTACGCCGTTTATTGCTCCTTCTTCTTCTTCTTCTTCTTCTTCTTCTACTTCTTCTTCTTCCTTTTGTCTCTTTCCTTCTCTTACATGGAAATAGAGGAGGAAGGAGAGAAGAGAAAGAGGATCTCTTGTATCTCCGAAGGATCTACGCGTATTTTCACTTAGCAACTTACAAGACACTGGCCACCGTTGATGTAACTCACGGTTAGGTTGGATCATTAGTACCTCGATGGTACCTCTCTCTCTCTCTCTCTCTCTCTCTCTCTCTCTCTCTCTCTCTCTCTCTCTACAAGTACATCCGCTGTCAATAGCCGCCATGCTTTTCTTTTATTTTCTATTTTTTTCTTTTTTTTTTTTTTTTCTTTCATCTCGTATCATTTTTATTTTATCCCGTTATCTTATCCTTATCCTTTATTCCGATCGTCCTCTTTTCTTCTTCTTTTATTTTTATTTTTTTCTTTCAAGAGTTAATCGACGCACCCTCTGCGCGCCGATCGAAATCGATCGAAACTTATTATATCGATCCGACGAGATATTTCTCGTTCGTAACGATTACGCGCGTATGACCATCGGATATTAAAGAATTTTAAATGGGACGTGTACGGGGTTAGATTCGTTCTCGAATAAAGAGATTTTCGTGGACTTTCAGGATAGATCGAAAGGGAGGACTACGGTGGAGGAGGATCGAAACGATCTACAATTAGTGAAACTGTGCGCACCTTTGAGAAAGGCGATCGTCGTAAGTACATTCGATGAGAGACGAGTTTCTCTCTCTCTAACTCTCTCTTCCTCTCTTCCTCTCTCTCTTTCTCTCTTTTTCTCGCTTTCTCTCTCTCCGACTCGCAAAAGCTTTTAACAGCTTAGGCGGCCATGATTACGTGCGAAGCATTTCATTCATTCGTTCGTTCATTCGTTCATTCATTCATTCATTCATTCATTCATTCGATCGTTAGTTCGTTCGTTCGTTCGTTCGTTCATTCATTAATTATTCGCACTGCATCGTTCGATCGTTTCTTAAACGAACCCGCTTCTTTCCTAGCACACTTAATCTTCTACTTCTTCCTCTTCTTCTTCGCTTTCTAATCTTTCTAAATTTCTCGTTTTTTACCCCCTTTCTTTCTTTCTTTCTTTTTTACCAACATTTATTTCTTTCTTATTGTATTTTATATATATATATATATATATATATATATATATTTTTTTTTTTCGTTTTGTTACCTTCTACGACGTCCAACGACGAGCAACGTTCGCACTCTAGGCTGCACCTAGAAAAAGAAAGGATAGAAAAGAAGGTTAGAGAGACAGAGAGAGAGAGAGAGAGAGATAGAGAGAGAGAGAAGGAGAAATTGTTATATAATAATGCACGCCTTGATTCCATTGGAACGAAAAAGAAAAAGAAAAGAGGAAAAAGAAAGGAGGAAGAAGAAGAAAAAATAAGGAAGAAAAAGAAAAACAAAATAGACAAGTGGACGAATATATACGACAATGGCGCTAACGAGGCGGTACGTCTAAACGGCTGAAAAAGAAAGCGTTAATTCGCACCTTTCAAGTGTAAATTTTACCGACACTCCACTTCTCTCCTCCTTCACTACGCTCTCATTTCTACCATCTTTCTTTCCCAATTTCTTTTCCTTTCTTCCTACCATTCCTTTTCTTTCTTTCTATTTTTCTTTCTTTACATTTATATATATATATATATATTTTTTTTTTATCCCTTACACATCTTCCCATTTCTCCTACCATCACCTCATCCTCCTTCTACTTCCATCTTTTTCGAATGGACACGCCCCTCAAAAGTTTTTCCCTCAAATCTTTCGATTTTTCTTCATCTTTCGATTCTCCGTTGTTGTTATTTTCTTTTCGTTCTTCTTATCTTTCTTTTTCTTTTTTTTTCTTTTCTTCTTCGAAAGGAAAACGTTCGATTCGAATTTTCTTTTCTCTTCGACGTTTTCAATGAGAAATGAGGTTATTGATCATATTGATCATATTGATTATTTATGGAAAAAAAGGGGATAATAATAAGTTTGCATCTCTCTCTCTCTCTCTCTCTCTCTCTCTCTTATCGTGTACACTCTATATGTATTTAAATATAAATATATCGGTTCCCGATAAAAAACATTCATTCATAATTTTTACATATAAAATCTGTCGAAGATATTAAACGACGAGAAGAGAGAGAGAGAGAGAGAGAGAGAGAGAGAGAGAGAGAGAAATTAGGAAAAACAGGGGAAAAGAAAAAAAAAAAAAAAGATAAATCGAGCAACGCGATTTCGTAATCAGATCTTCCACCCCGTGAGTATTCCTCGAACTGAAACAAAGAACAAGAAGATACAAGAAATAGAGAAGTGGAAGGAAGATAAAGAAAAAGCGATAAAATAAAGAAGGAGAAATTTTTGGTACATTTATTATATCTCCTGCAGGGCACACCGAGATTCTTCCTTGAGTAACGCACAAATACCCTACTAACATTCTCGACCCTCCCCATCCCCTTCCCCTCCCTCACTATCTCTCTTTCTTTCCTGAAATTTATTTACTCGAACGAATACTTGAAATTTTCACGAAACAAATTTTCTTCGAAAAATCCTTGACTCCTGCCGTTGTCATCGATCACTCGACAAAAAAAAAAAGAAGAAGAAGAAGAAGAAGAAGAACATAAAAGAAGAAGATAGTTTCGCACAGAGAAAAAGAGACGCGCACACACACGCGCACGCGCACACAGAGATAGAAAGAAAAAGAGGACGAAGGAAACAAATAGATAAAAATTCGATATTGGTTTAGAAAAAAAAAAAAAAAAAAGAAAAAAAACAAAAGTAGACGAAGAAGAAGAAGAAGAAGAAGGAGGAAGAGGAGGAGAAGTAAGAGGATGAGGATGAGATGGAGAGGGAAAAATGGTGGAGGGAAAGTAGACGAGGGAAAATATAGAAATAGGAGAAGGAAGGTACCCATATATATATATACATATATATACATACATTACATACACACATATATATATATATATATATACCGAGCACGCGACAGCTGCATCCCGTCGTTGCGCTTGCGTTGCACAGTGGCAGAGAGTTTACAGGCACAGTTGCATCGTTGCAATGACGGCTGCGCGCCCCTCCAGACTGCTACACCTCTCCCCGCCCTCGTTTTTCCGACCATAGAGAGAGACTTAGTGAGAGTAAGAGAGAGAGAGAGAGAGAGAGAGAGAGAGAGAGAGAGTGAGACGGTGGGATAGCAACGAGGGGGTTGGTTAGGGGTAGATAGGCGGAGAGGTGGTGGCAACTACGAAGGAGTCGTTCGAGGAAGGAGAGTAGTGGGAGGAGAGAAGTCCCGGGGATGGAAGGAGACAAAGAGAGAGGGAAGGAGAAATAGTAATGGAATGGTATACGTAGAATTAGAATTAGAATTAGAATTTAGAATTAGAATTAGAAAAAGTAGAAGTGGATAGTATGGGTAAGGTAGAGGAATTCTATATCTCTTTCTGTCTTTCTGTATCTCGTGGTATGAGGGCGCTGTTTTACGGGGAGCGAAAGGATCTCTTTGTCCTCTCAGTGAGAGAAAGGGAGAGGGAGTGTGTGTGTGAGTGAGTGAGAGAGAGAAGGAGAGGGAAAGAGGGAGATCCTTACAGCAGCACTGACCTGCTGCCCCACTGGCGTAGAGAGCCCGGAGGAGTCTTGATTTATCGAGCGTGTTCCTCTCTTGGCTTGGATACTGCGCTCCACATACGTGAGTTCTTCCTCCTCCTCTTCCTCTTCCTCCTCCTCTTCCTCTTCCTCTTTCTCTTCCTTTTCTATCTTCTTTCTCTTCTTTTTCTTCTTCTTTCTCCTCCTCCTCTTCTTCTTCTTCTTATTCTTATTCTTATTCTTCTTCTTCGTCGTCGTTGTGGTCGTCTTCGTCGTCGTCGTCTTCGTCGTCGTCGTCGTCGTCTTCGTCGTCCTTCTTCCTTCTTCCTTTACAGCCCTTCTGTCCCTTCACTTTTTATTCTATCCTTCGGCACACGTCGGCCGCTAATTGCTTCGTTCCCTTTTATCGACGATAAATTCTCGGTGCGAAGCGTTTAAACCGTTCTATTGCTTTACCGATCGATTGCGTTTTTTACTTAGAGAGAGAGAGAGAGAGAGAGAGAGAGAGAGAGAGAGAGAGAGAGAGAGAATTATGATAGAAGACAAGTCATCGTTATAGACCGTGTCCTCGTTTAAAACGAGCAAACATAGGGGAAGTTATGAGACGATAAATCCTCGAAACTGTTTCCTACTTTCCTCTCTGCGCCCATATATCTAATCCAAGAATGATATTGTTTTATTAAAAAAAAAAAAAAAAAAAGAAAGGAGAAATAAAAATGAAATTAAGAAAAATCAAAAAAAAATAAATAAATAAATACAATAACGAAGAAGAATAAAAAAGAGTTACGTATAATACTTGGACGTTCTTTTTATATACGTATATATGTACGGGTATATATATATTTATATTTATGAAGAGAGAGATAGAGAAAGATAGAGATAGATAGATAGATAGATAGATAGATAGAGAGAGAGAGAGAGAGAATGTGAAAATATTTTTAACTTCGATATAATATAATTCAAGCGATGCGCACATAATCGGCACAAAAGCGATCTGTCAATTCATGCGCTAAATTTTTCGCATGTAGGTCAGAGTGTTATATAAACAGGATGATTATAGATCGTGCGGTACGTTTTAATTATAACATTATCATTATCGTTAAAGGAAATTTATTAAAAAGTTCGTTAAAATGTCCGAGAGATAAATATTATTTTTTTGTTTCTTTTTTTTTAATGATCTTCGCTCTCTTTTTTTTTCGACGACCATTTCTTGATTTATTTCTTTCCTCTCTCTCTCTCTCTCTCTCTCCCCTCTCTTTCTTAATATATACATATATATATATATTATGTACATGTATTTATACACACGCACACATATATATATATATATACATATATACGCATACGAATAGCAGAACTGGCTATTGCAGGCCTGCTGCGTTGAGGTTAACTTTTGCCATGTATCCCCATGGCCCATGGAACCCCATACCATTGTTGCACCAGATCGGTGCTTTTTGACAGGTACAACTTCCTACGCGTTACGCGTGTCCACCTACGTATATACGCTCTGCAAGGCAAGGCAAGGCAAGGATTAGCATGGATCTCAAAAACCCACAGGATTCTTTCTCTCAGGACGAAGTAGAATTTTTCCTTCTTCTTTTCTCTCCTTTATCTTTCCTTCCCTTCCCTTTTTTTTTTTTTTTTTTTATTCATTCTCCTTCCCCATCCTCCTCTTCCTCCTCCTTTTCTCTCATTGCTATTTTTTCTTTATTATTATTTTTTTTTCTTCCTCTTTTTTTATTATCGAAGGGAAGGGAAGGGAAGGGAAGGGAAGGGAAGGGAAGGAAGGAAGGAAGGAAGGAAGAGGAGAAGAGAAGTTTCGTTTCCATTGCCGACCATTAAACCAGGGATGATAAATTTTTATATACGCCTGTTCCAACGTTAATAGTCACTTACTTTCGGTCGACATTCTTTTGAAACCTGTTTTTCGTGAAACTCGCCTATAAGATGCTCGTACTTTGACCAGAGACGTATCTATAGAAAATCGAACGTTTTTCGAACACCTTTCTCTCATCTTATATTATTATTCATACGAAATTATATGGTCGAGAGTAGCCGATGCGAGTTCCTTGATCGATAGATTCCTTTTCGATCGTGATTGGTAAATAATTTTATACAAAAATTTACCATCGAAATCGTATAGACAATTTTTTTCTTCTTCTTTTTCTTTTTCTTTCCTTTTTTTCTCTGTCTCTCTCTCTCTCTCTCTCTCTCTCTCTCTCTTCCTCGTCTTCTACTTCTTTTACTTCTTCTCTTCGCGCATATCTATCCTCTTGATATTTATCTATCCCGAAAATTATATGTTCGGATACGTTTACTTTTAATGGATAAATTTTTGATACTTCTATCGTCGATTTCTATCGGTAGGAAGGAGAGAGAAAAAGTTTTACTTAGAAAGCCGAATAGAAAATGAATTTTTTCTTTTTTTTTTTTTTTTTTTGTTCTATAAACAACTCTCATCTCGAAATTATTCAAGGAATATTGTATATCATAGACATATGTAAATATATGCAATTACATTAATTTTTATATCCTTCTAAGATACATTCGTGTATTCATATCGATGTAAAATTTCGTTGACGAACAAATCTCTGTCTTCGTAGTACTTGCGTCCTGTTGCGCGATAATTAGAAAAAAAAAGAAAAAGAAGTACCAAGTATTGAGTGAGTTTAGTCGAAACTAAAAAAAAGAATCACACATACTTTTCTAATTTTTGCGAAATAATCCCGACGAAATCCATACGTCGCGTTGGATAATATAATAATCTCTCCTTCGGTTGATCGTTAGGGTAAACGGGGGAGGGCGGGAAGGGAGGGAGGGGGTGTTGAAAGAAGGGTTATTTCTTTTCTTCGGAGGAAAAATAAAGAGGAAGGCCAAAGAAGGAGAGAGAGAGAGAGGGAGAGAAAAGATCCTTGAAAAGTCTTCGAGGAAAAAAGTTAAAACCAAAAAAGGAAGAGGGATTGAGTCGGGGGGCGGGGGGATTGAGGGGCGTGAATTTCGCACGAATTCTCGAAATAAGCACAGAAGCACGAGAGGAAGAGGAAGAAGAAGAAGAAGAAGAAGAAGAAGAAGAAGATGAGGAAGAAGAAGAGGAACGATGAAAAAAAAAAAGATGAAAGAAGGAAGGGTCAGGTGAAATTCTTTTGTAGAATAAGAATGTGCATAGGGTTTCTCTAACTCTTGACTATCCTCTCTCTCTCTCTCTCTCTCTCTCTCTCTCTCTCGTAGAAAAAAGGTGAGCTAGTAGGTTTGACCTTAGAGAAAAGGAATGATGCAAATGTGTCCATTGTTCAGGGGAAATCGACGAAAACGATTTTTCTTAAGTCCTTCGTGAAAGTTAAGTCAACTCTCTCCTTCTATCTCTCTCTCTCCTCCCCCTCTCCCTCCCTCTCTCTCTCTCTCTCTCTCTCTCTCTCTCTCTCTCGTTGTAGCTTTTGGAAAGCCACGAACCGTTTTGGTATTGTGGTAAATCTGAAAATCTCTTAAAATAACGTTATGTTACCTGCCTCGATCGTTTCTTAAGGCTTTTTACCATCTACTCCGAAACGATTTTCTGACCGTCTCTCTCTCTCTCTCTCTCTCTCTCTCTCTCTCTCTCCCTCTCTCTCTCTTTCGACGTTTTGCATCTTTGATTTCAGATAAGAATCACCCCTCGTCCGTGCTGTAACTTCTAAAGCTACACGAATACGATCGAACGCGAACGAATACGACGAATACGACGACGCATTTTGACGAAGGATGACAGCGTGTGTTAGGTGCGAATGTTCTTTATAGAGAGAGAGAGAGAGAGAGAGAGAGAGAGAGAGAGAGAGAGAGAGAGAGAGAGAGAGAGAGAGAGAGAGAGAGAGAGAGAGAGACACACACACACAGAACTTTCTTCACGATCGTTCCTTCAAACTTGTTTAATCTGTGAACCTGCAAGATTTTTTTCGAACTATCGACGTGTCTTCGAATGCCTCTACACACACACACACACAAATACACAGATATATATATATGTATATATATATCATAAAACGTTATCCGTTCTCGATATTGAAGAACTTTTTAAAGCCTTTTTCTTCCTATTCATCTTTTCTTTTCTTTTTTCGTTTACACGAAGTTAAAAATAAAATTTCTCTTTCGTTAAGCCGTGGAATAAATCTAATACAGTCGATTGGGCCAATCCATTGGGGACGAAAACAAAAAAAGAAAAAAAGAAAAAAGAAGAAGAAGAAGAAGAAGAAGAAGAAAAGAGAAAAAAGAAAGAAAATGAAGGATCTGTGAAACATAGAAAGGAAGATGCTTCAAAGGATTCGATGAGTTATTACTCGTTCGTATCTACTTAGAAAAATTGGTCTCTCTCTCTTTCTCTCTCTCTCTCTCTCTCTCTACCTATCTCTATCTATCTATCTATCTATCTATCTATCTATCTATTTATCTCTATCTCTCTATATCTTTTTCTAGGGACAAATAAATAAGACTAATAAGAAAACTATACGATATTTTCTTCTTTGTGCGTTTTTGGGTATCCCAAAATGGGTACGGTGGGAGGGTGGAGGTAGGGGATACGACGCGGTCCGATTCACAATGCGGGCGCTAATGTCCATTTACCAGAGTGAGTGAGAGAGTAAGAGAGAGAGAAAGAGAAAGAGAGAGAGAGAAAGAGAGAGAGAGCGTGGTACTGGATTGTCTGCGGCGCCGTCGAGAAGAAGGCCGCGGGCTCCTCTTAGACTCTAGACGGCTGTTTTAGTGCTTTACAGCGGCCATAATATCCTCCTCTATCTTTCTTCAACCACATTGCAGGTAGTTCGACGCTATGGACGTTCAAAAACCGAGACTACTTCTTCTTCGATCATTTTCTTTGTCTTTCTCTCTGTTTCTTCTCGAAATATATATATATATATATATATTTTTATTTACCTACCTGTTACCTGGTAAAAATTCGTTTGGATTATTTTGCTTCAAGGTGAAATTATTCGACGGAATAAATTTTTTTCTTCTTCTTCTCTCTCTCTCTCTCTCTCTCTCTCTCTCTGTCTGTCTGTCTGTCTGTCTGTTTCATTCCGACCGAAATTATCATACCGACGGATTTAATGTGCGTTTGCGAGAAAATTTCGTAGTATTGGCTCGATCGAATATGATTTTTTTTCTTTTCATTCCATCCTCCTTTCTTTTTCTTTCTTCGTTCTTCTATTCCCACGATATTAGGATACACGGATACTATTTTTATTTCTCATTCTTCTAACGACGATATCACTCCAGTATAATTTGTTTTGATTTTATTTTATTTAGTTTAACTGTAGTCTCTGTGTCGTATCGACGATTATTATATCAATTCTAATCGAAACTATTGTCAAATCAATTTTACGAATAATCCGATATACATATATGTCTTTGAAAAACTCGATTATACACGTATATAAAATTTCTAATGGATGATGACTTAGAAATATATATATATATATGGGATAGGATTAGAACAATGGCAAAATACTTGGAGAACATTGATCGAATTGGTTTTCGATCGAAGGTAAAATAACGTTTGAAATAAAATTTGTGCCATTACTCTTAGTTCTGACGTCATGAAATAAAACTCATAATACGTACTCTTTCTCTCTCTCTCTCTCTCTCTCTCTCTCTCTCTCTCTCTCTCTCTCTCTTTCCATTCCTATCGAATGTAAATTCTATACGTACGATCGGTAAAGTGCCTTTTTAAGTTTAACGCGTGCCAGGAGAATATCTTGTAACGACTCGTTCATAAAATACGTTCAAGTAAAATATCGGAGATATCACGAATGCAATTTATCCTTCGTACATCCATACACATACATCGGGGAGACTTTCGATTCGATTTGAAGTGCAAAAAGGTGATGAGAGAAGAGCGAGAGAGAGAGAGAGAGAGAGAGAGAGAGAGAGACAAGTAAATGAAGCCATCTTGATCAGAGTTTTCGTCGAGTCACGCGAAGAGAGTACTCATTGGGTGGTCTCTCTCTCTCTTTCCCTCTTTCCTTCCCCCTCTCTCTCTCTCTCTCTCTCTCTCTTTCTTTCTTTCTCTCTTTCTTTCTCCCTCTCTCTTTCATAATGAGCACGTTTCTTCGATGACTTCTCAGCGCATTCGCTCGGAAACATATGGCTCGCGGCTCGATCCGAAACTTCTTCTTCTTCGAGAATGAGAGAGAGAGAGAGAGAGAGAGAGAGAGAGAGAGAGAGAGAAAGAGAGATAGAAATAGACAGAAAGAGAAAGAGAGAGAGAGAGACCCATGGGTGGAGTTGGTCGCGTTCAGCAAATGATGCGCGATTTTTCATTTCGGCCATTGTCGGGCAGATTGAAATTAGTTATCCTCTCTTGATGACTTATATATATATATATATATATATATATGTGTGTGTGTGTGTGTGTGTGTGTGTGTGTGTGTGTGTGTGTGTTTCTGGCCGTAGGAATAGAATACAATGGGGGTGTTAAAATTCAGGTAGATTTTTTATAACGCACATCTCATCGGCGATAAAACGTTTACGTCGTCGAATCGTTCAATTCGAAGAGTCTATCGTTAATTTTTTGTTATAAATCGATCGAATAATATTTGTTGAATCAAATCGGGAACGGAGTCGTATTTGATTGATCGTTCAAATGTATTTCGATACGTCGGAAACGACGACGATGATATGGCGAACGATTTGATCTAACGATTGTTGTAAATCCTTTGATAATTACGAATTATAAATTCTTCAATGTCGTCGATCAATTATTATTATTATTATTATTATTATTTTTGTTATTATTATTTTTGTTATTGCCATTGTATATATATCATCGGGAATTGATCGATCGAATTCAATGATATTTTATTTCTCTCTCTCTCTCTCTCTCTCTCAATAACATCTACGTCAGTAATCTTATTTAATCTCAAGTTAGAAATATTTCGGGGAAGTTATTAAAAAAGAGATATAGAAAGAAAGAGAGAGAGAGAGAGAGAGAGAGAGAGAGAGAGATTATGTTTATCAATCATAATTACCATAGATATTGTTCGTCTTTCAATTGAAAAATTTCCCAGGTCCGATCAAACGGTTAATGTCTATATCAATCCATTGAAAATTTCACGATAAAAGTATCGATCGATAGGATGGAACGAAGAGGAACGAAGATAAAAAAGAAAAGAAAGAAAGAAAGAAAGGACGAAAGATTAAGAAGGCGCGAGAGTGGGAGAGAGAGAGAGAGAGAGGGAAAAAAGGAGCGGAATAAAAGGAAGAGAATGAATGAAAAAATTTTGACAATTATCATTTCTTATGGAGGACTCCTGAATTGGTATAAGTCATGGATACGCGGGTTGGTTTTGCAACATTCGGCTCTTCATTGCCCCTCTCTCTCTCTCTCTCTCTCTCTCTCTCTGTCACACACACACACAAACACACATTCTAAAACGCAAGCCGCATTTTATTTCCTTTCTCGTTCTAACTCTCTCTCTCTCTTTTTCTCTCTCTGGCATGCGCGTGCGCGGTCTCCCTCGGTTCTGTGCTCCGTGCGTTAAAACAAAACGAAAGAGGTGCAGCAAGCACACGGGTCTTTCAAGGATAACGACTATGAGACCTAGTCCGAGGAGCAGCGGCAGCCATGTTGCAGACAATTGAAACCGTTGCACTGGCTTTTCGGTACCTGCAGCTGCGAACGATCGTCGGCCGAGTCGCGCGACTCTTGTGCATCGACTTCACCTTCAGAGTCCTTCCTTCCTTCCTTCCTTCCTTCCTTCCTTCCTTCCTTTATTCCTTCCTTCCGTCCTTCCTTTCGTCCTTCCTTCCTTTTCCATTTCTTTCCTCTCCTCTCCTCTTCGTTTCGTCTCGTTTCGTTTCGTGTCTTCTATAATATGCTTTTGGCGCTTGCTTCGGTATCACGCACGAGGTAGAGCGCAGATGTGCGTCGGCCATCCTTCAATTAATGCCCTCTCACGCACGCTATAACCAACAATAAAGAAGAAAAAAAAAAAAAAAGAAATAAAGAGAGAAATAGAGAGAAAGGAAAAAATTAAAAATGATATTAACGCATTATTATAATTTCAAATTTATATCGTCATAATTCTGACGGAATATTCATGACGTGATATTTTTAAATCGAAATAATAAACCGGCCCAACTTCGACGGTCCTTTATTATTGAGTATATACGTTCTTATACAAGTATACTACTTAATCAATGTTAAATCCTTTGTAATTTAATATATAATATCGACGAATTTTTATATAATAATAATAATAATAAGAAGAAGAAGAAGAAGAAGGTTAAATGAATTTATAATGTAATTTATTTAATTCGTTTTATTAATAATATCGAATCTGATCGAAAGTATAATCTTATTATTATTATTATTATTATTAGTAATATCAGTAATATATACATATTTGTTAGTACATAATTTATACCAATGGTTATACTAATACATTCACTATATTATTATAACCGATCTTGTACTATAATTACAATATTAACCCCGTATAATTTTACTATTATCGATCTAATTCGAACGAATTTCTATCTTACATAATTCGATTTTCCAGACACGCACGACGTGTTTCCCCTTCTTTTATATACATACATGCATACATATATATATATATATATATATATATATATAATATACCATAATTATAAAACCATAAAAATATAAAAAAAATTCGAATGGGAACGATGTAGAAATTAAATTTTATAACGATCGAATAAAATTAATTTATTTATTTATATTCGAGGATAGACGAAAGGGGTGTACCTTGATCTAATCTCTTTTTTTCTAATTTCTTTCTTTCTTTCTTTCTTTCTAATCTCTTCTACGATATTACATATATATATATTATATATATATATATATTTTTGAGAAACAAAGAATGCATTTGGCACAATAAGAAACAAGACTAATCCAAAACGTAAGGAATATGGGAGGGGCGAGTAATTCGATGCCAGTGGCACTGCGGCAACTTCGGCACCATCCTTCCCTTTCCCTTTTCCTTTCCCTTTTTCTCTCTCTCTCCATCTCTCTTTCTTTTTTTTTTTTCTAAACCACATGGTAGGGTGGGCACATTTTGACCGAACCATAGGTATACGCATACATACATACATTTATACATATGTATAAGCTATATATATATATATATATATATATATATATATATATATATATATATGTATACGTACATAAAAGGTACGTACCTAAGTAGAAAGGAAGTTGAAAGTCGATTCGTTGGAATTCGATCTTTCAGATAAATCCTCAAATAGTACTAATAAAAATCACTTGGACGTTACAATGATTTTTAATCATGCTTTACATACTATATTTATATATGTATATATTTATTGTTGTCTTTTATAAAAATATCGTACGAACAATTTAGGATATTTAGAATAATTTCATACAGCTCGGTATATAATAGTAATAATTATTATTAAACACAATCCTTTCGGTTTCTTTAGAAATTTCGCGTTTATCCCCCGTTTATATCTCCCCGTGGACAAATTCAAAAACCGGGTGGTTGTTCCTGGAAGGGTGGAGAGAGGGTGGGAGGGAGTTTATAGTCGGAGTTGGTAACAAACGCAAAAGAGAGAAGCCAGGAGGCAAGGAGGACTACTCTAAAGTAGTCCTGGACACAGGCCGTATCCCAATCTCATTTGGTACTAGTATGCCCTCAGCTCGCTTCACCTCGGGCTTCTCGGATTACCGACTTCCATCTCGGTTCTTTACTCTCTCTCTCTCTCTCTCTCTCTCCTCTCTCTCTCTCTGTGTCTCTCTCTCTCTTTCTATGGACCCTTCGTCTCGCCTACGTCCTCTCTTCGAAATACCCTCTTCTCTCGAACGTAGATCATTATCGCCGAACATTCCGAGATGTATCCTTGCTGCAAACTCGGACTTACTCTCGAAGGATCAAGCTCGATCTCGTGGGACGAGTGACCACTATTCCTTGTCCCCCCCCCCCCCCTCCCGTCCCACGCCCCCAACCAAATCCCCACACCCCTTCTCTATCCATCGTTTAACTACGAAGACGTACATATGTACAAGTACTTAGGTACATTTTCTCGAAATAAGGTATACGAGATAGGTTTCCTTTTTCTTCTTTCTTTATTTATTTTTTTTTTTTTTTTGAACGAAAGACCTCGACTAGAGTCGAAAGAGAGAGAGAGAGAGAGAGAGAGAGAGAGAGAGAGAGAGAGAGAGAGAGAGAAAGAGTAAAGTAATCTAGACCATGAATGTGTATATATATATATTATAAATATGTGTGTGTGGGTGTATATATACATACATACACACATATATATATATATATTATAAATATATATTGTATGGTACTATATGTATGGTAGGCTCTTCTTTGGATATCAAGACGAATGAAAAAAGGGCCTATTTATCTTGACACTCTTGATCGTAAGGAAAGGTCTTTCGAGAATACTCAAGGAGGATGCCTGATTCATCAGGTTCATTCATCAACGTCGACCGCTTCTGTTTCTTTCATATATATATATATATATATATATATATATATATATATATATATATATATATATATATACATATTTCTTTGTAAACCATATACATATAACCACTATACTTGTAACTAAACGAGTCGGATATATCCCACCATAACGTATTAACTTGCATACGTACCCGTTCGTGTTCGTAACATTAACATGGATAGTGCATTATTAAATATTTCGTAAATACAAAAACTCCACGAAAAACTAATTTGTATATATGTATATATATATATATATATATATATATATATATATATATATAAAATATATTACAGAAGGTGGAATCGTCTCTCTTTTGTTAGCCTAATCGGCTAGGTATCTTGACTAATTAGGATTTCGAAAAGATAGAGAGAAAGAGAGAGAGAGAGAGAGAGAGAGAGAGAGAGAAAGAAAGAGATAGAGATAGAGATAGATAGTAAAAAAAGTGAGTAGGGTATGGGTCTGAGTATGGTATGACGCGATAATGCAGCAAGGAACGTTGGGTGATGGCGGCAAAGAAAAGAAAAGAAAAGAAAAGAAAAGAAAAGAAAAGAGAAGTAAAGAGAAGAAATGAGAGGAGAGGAGTGGAGCGGAGAGGAAAGGAGTGAAGAGAAGAGAAGAGAAGAGAAGAGAAGAAGAAGAAGAAGAAGAAGAAGAGGACGAAGAAAAAAAAGGAAAAAAGAGGGGGAGGAGAAGGTGGGACCTGCCGCACTGACCTTGACTAGGCCTAAAGTTGAGGTGGGTTGAGGTGCTGAGACTTCTTAGCCGTTCTCCCCACCACTTTTCATCCTTCTCTCTCTCTCTCTCTCTCTCTCTCTCCGTGCGTATGCCTTTTTTTCCATCTCCCTCTAGCATACATTGGCCGGCCCGGTGGGGCCAGCCCTGCCTGTTCTGCATTCGCAGACTCCTCCATCAAGGACATCACAAAAAGTACATTAGACGAAAACACGTTGCCATTATACCGCACCGCGAACAGAACGAAAACTCTATACGTCTGGTGGTGCTGCTGTTGCTGCTGCTGCTGCTGCTACATCGTGGGGCCCCCTACACCTCTCTCCCTCCCTCCCTCCCTCCCTCCCTCCCTCCCGCCATCCCC
>OU964983.1:3801321-3843821 GCA_918808275.2 Dolichovespula sylvestris | reverse complement strand
TAAAATAATGTAAGTAACTCGAGTTAATTTCCGAATAAAATTTCGTTAGGTCGAACAACGGTTTCTCCCTTTATCGAGGAATATTAAAAATTGTTAAGTGTCCGAGAGCGGAGGGGAGAAGGGAAAATAATCGAAAGATATCGAATCGGTTCGTTATAAAGACGCCAAAGACAAATGGGAAGGATTTAGGAGTTGTCGCGAAAAAGTTTACCTGTAATTATCGCGAAATAGTAAATACCAATAGTGGTATCAGTTAATATAGTGATGGTGGTGGTGGTGGTGGTGGTGGTAGTAGTAGGTTGCTTTTTCCTCTCTCCTTTGCTCCTCCACCTCCTCCTCCTCCACCTCCTCCTCCTCCACCTCCTCCTCCTCTCGTCCGTCCCCTCCTTGCCCCTCCGCTCCTCCCGCTCGCTTACTTTCTTATCCGTATATTTTATTTTACCCTTTTTATTATTTTTGCGCATTAAGGATCAAGAAGAAGGATTCACGAGAAATCCTCGGAAATGGAGCCAGTCTCTTGGAGAAGCGATTTTTTTCACAGATAAAACTTCATTTGATTCTCTCTCTCTCTCTCTCTCTCTCTCTCTCTCTCTCTCTCTTTCGTTCTCTTTCTCTATCTTGTTTCAAGTAGTTTCACTTAATTGCATTATTCAGAAAAGAGAGAGAGAGAGAGAGAGAGTGAGAGATTTGAGAGTGATTTGTGTTGAGAGGAAACGGATAACTGGTTCTTGCTTATGGTTCGTCCACACTTACTCCCACGATTTCTTATGAATAAGACTTCAAAAAAAAAAAAAAAAAGGAAAAAAGAAAGAAACCAAGAAAATTCTTTTCGAACAAAAATCCTTTCTCTTTTTTTATCTCTCTATTTTTTTTCTTATTTTTCTTTCTTCTTCCTCTTTTTTTTTTGGTTATATCGACGCTTATATATATATATATCAGTCGGATCGATAAAAGAGAATCGTTTAAAAATAAACCTTTAAGAACTTACGCCCTGCTACTGGAGGACGATAATAGAGTTAGGATAATTATAAAAATTACGTGATTTCGAACGTTTGACGTATCGACGTGAAATTCACGTCAAGTCGTCAATTCTTTTTCCTCTCTATCCTTTTAGTCTTTCTTTTTTTTTTTCACTCTTTCCTTTCTTCTCATTATTAATAGACGTAGGACCTTCCTTTATATTTCCATCAAAGTAAAGGATCTCGTTATCGTATTACGTCTTGTAGATAAAAAACAAAAAAAAAAAAGATAGATAATATCGAGTCCTAAAGGCGACAGACAGGCTAAGCGTTGCAACACGGCCACCTTTATTATTATCTATCAAGACGAGTTTTTCCTAGATAAACGATATTAGGTTGACTAGGAAGCTAGATGGACTGTGACGTATATTTAGCGACTTGCTTTCTCGTTCGATGACCGATTAATCGTTAGCCGCTTTTTTCGAATCGATCCGTGACCACCCCCTACCCCTCCGCCTCTCCTCCCTCCGCAATTTCGATCCATTACGTGTATGGATTTGTAATTTTTTTTTTATTGATGTTATTGTCATAACGCGTCTCGTTAATAATCTTTTTTTATCAATCGTCGACGAATAAATAATCTTGTTAGATCGTTCGAGATATTATAAGCATATGGAGAATTTCTTTTTCTTTTCCTTTTTGTTCACTTTCGATTTTATTGTAAAAATCATTTCACGCTTACCAACGTGCATCTCTGTTACATTCGTTGTTACGATGGTCGATAGATAATTTTTCGATTGACATTTCGTCTTTCGTCGTAGTGATATTATTCTCTATTCGTAATACTTGTGCAATGTTCGATATATTCGTTCAATCAACATACACGTGTGGTCGAGCGTCACTCTCTGTCGTACATATTTATATATTTATACATATACATATATACGTACATACATGCATACATACATACATACATACATACATACATACATATATATATATATATTTACAATACGATCGATTTTCTTCCTCGCCGAGTACCCGCATACGTACGGCACGATTTTCCACGATGGTTCGAACGAAAATTTTGCGACGAAGTTGAAAGAGAAAAAAAAAAAAAAAAAAAAGAAAAATAGAAGAAGAAAAAAGAACAAAAAAAAAAGACAAAGAGATATAATCGCGATCTTTCGTGAAAGGGAGTAGAATTTTGCGAGGAGTAATTTTTTAATAAACGAACAAACAAACGAATGAAAAGAAAGAGAAAAAATGCAGAGGAGAGAATTAAAACGAGAGAGAGAGAGAGAGAGAGAGAGTGAGAGAGAGAAATATGTCAGCTGTATATATCCACCGTGGGCGTTGCCCACATTTCGCAGAACATAATTCACGACGGTGTCCTTGGCATTAAGTATGTAAATGTTTCGACGAGCGGACAACGCGCGGACGTTTAATTCGTCGGTGAATCGGCAATCGTGCGGGGACATCTCGTCAATTGGGCTTCGGGACGGCGGCGTTCCATGAAATCATTGAGAGGTAATTAGGTTGCGCATAATGATAACCGGACAAACACGTTCGTCGCTACCCAGACGCAAATTCATGTTCCCTATGTATTCACGTATATATATATATATATATATATATATATATATATATATATATATATATACGTATGTATGTATGTATGTATGTATGTATTTACACGTACGTATCACATACGCGTATCTAAGTTACGAATATGATTATCGTTCGGTACCGCGATCGATATCCTTTTTCAATTTATTTTAAAGATAAATAATAATAATAATAATAATAATAATAATAATAATAAGAAGAAGAAGAAGAAGAAGAAGAATAATGAGTAGGATCATCGATCTTTCTCGAATGACGATTTTATTTTTCTGATATTCTTTCGAATATTTTTAATTTTTTTTTTACATGTTTATTTTTCTTTTTTTCGTTCACTTAATCATTTATTTTTCGGAGATCGTTATTCGGAAATATGTTTTTTTTTCTCCTTCTTTTTAGCCTTGCTTAACGTCCTCGTACGTATTAATGATATTCATCCTTCCATCTCTCTTTTTCTCTTTACATACATATACATACGTTGGTATTGATGAATGAAACTCTTTCTTTCTCCCTGTATCTCTCTCTCTCTCTCTCTCTCTCTCTCTCTCTTCCGTTTTTTTTTGTTTGTTGATTCTTTGATTAAAAAAAAAAAGAAAAAAAAAAAGCAGAGAAAAAAGTGCTTGCCACCAAACATTGATGAAATTATTCCGACAGATTTCCATCGGGCATTAAGGACGTCCTCCGGTATTAATGAAATTAATCGTTTTTATCTTCGATACGATAACTTTTTGGTATTTCCTTTTTTTTTTTTTTTTCTAAAGTGAGGAGAGAGAGAGAGAAAGCTCTTATTACGTGCCCCATGAGATTAATCGAAAGAAATTTCTTTGACGGACGTGCTCGTTAATAACGGCTATCTTACTACGTTTGGTAAATCAATGGGGACATCCATTATAGGTAGCAAATCTTGAAATTGGTATTTAAGAATAACAGGTCACAATATTATTTAGGTATACCGATATCTCCTCTTATCTTTTGTGTCTTAACATTTGCATTCGAGAGGATAAATTTTCAATGTTACTTCTTCCAATTATTTCTTCCTCTTCTTCATCTTCCTCTACGTCTTCTTCCTTTCTTTCTTTCTTTCGTATTTTTTCTCTTTCTTTTTCTTTTAATATTATTGCATCATCTCTCTTTCTCTCGTATTTATTTAACCCGCTCGTACGGTTAGAGTGCCTGACATTATTTCGCTCTTCGTGAAAATTTGTCGCGTTATATGGCCACTCGTATAACGCGTTGCGTTGAATAACGCAAAGAAAAAAGGAAAGAGGAAAGCAAAAAAATTAATTAATTAATTAAATTAAATTTCGCATTAAATCGTAGATGAGGATTAATTAACGTTGTATCGATTTTATGGTTAATGATTAGTCAATTCCATCGACATGAAAAAACAAATATGATAGATAGTTGTTTGGACAAAGTTGAGAAAAACGAAAAGGATATAAATGTGTGTG
This sequence comes from Dolichovespula sylvestris, assembly GCA_918808275.2. Taxonomy (NCBI): domain Eukaryota; kingdom Metazoa; phylum Arthropoda; class Insecta; order Hymenoptera; family Vespidae; genus Dolichovespula; species Dolichovespula sylvestris. The sequence goes on along the minus strand of OU964983.1, from coordinate 3,839,788 downwards.
TGTGTGTGTGTGTGTGTGTGTGTGTAAATATATTTATGGTTATATGCCTGTAAGCACAAGTTTTGCATCTTCCCTTGTACGGATCGATCGTCGCCCTTAACCCGATATAGATAGAGTAGGTAAAAGTGGGACACAAGTATGGTCATTAAACAGCCATCGCGCATTAACTTCTGCGCATCTTCCGCTTTATAATCCTTAATAATCCTTCTTCCGAAACCACACATTTTCTTACCTATCTTTCTCGTATAATTTATGAAAGAAAAAGAAACATTTCTAATCGAAAAGTGATAGAAAAAGGGACACTTCGAAAACAAAGAAGAAAAATCACGATTTAAACATTTTATTCTTATAAAAATGAGAATGAGAGAGAGAGAGAGAGAGAGAGAGAGAGAGAGAGAGACAAGCGGATATAATATATATATATATTCAATAAATAAATATTTTAATCACTTGGTACCGCCCTCGCAATACATGAGTTCTACACGTCTGGTAAACTATCATATATACGCATACACATGCATACGCATATACATATACATGTATTTATACGTATAGAATATCGACTATGCTTTCGTGTACACACACACACACACACACACATACACACACTTATATATATATATATATACACGAAGCTTGGATGGAGGTGGGGTCGATGCTTAGAGGGCTATAAAAAGAGAAAGCTGGATTCTCTCGTGTATGTTATCTATCAATGTATATATTTATGTATTTATATATATATATATGTGTGTGTGTACGTGTGTGTATGTGCACATTCGATGCTCGAGCATGCGCAGTTGCTCTTATGTACATACATAGGCCAGAAGCGTGAGGCCACGATTATAGTGCTCTCGTAGGAATGAATGGTTATATCGCCGTATAAACGACGTGCTTAATCGTAGTGTAGTTCGTTTCCCTGTTGATTTTCTAACGATTATTTTATCGTTAGTTTATATCGTACGCCAATTCACAATTGCACTTGGAAATATTTCAATCGAGTCGTCTCGTTAGTTTATTAAATATATAAATGAATCGTGATTAGGTTCCATCATATCCGACGTAAACGTATCTATTTCTTTCATTTTATTTTTCTCTCTTTTTATTTTTTTCACTTTTGTATTCTATTAACGTCTCTTTTTTCTTTTCCTTCCTTTTTTTTTTTATCGTCGATGAAGTCTCACCCGTGCTATCATGTATGTAAATTACGCTAAGAGTTATTTACACATGCACGGGTATATATTACTAGTTTTTGTTTACTTTCTCCATTCCTTTTTTTTCCTTTTTTATTTGGTTTTTCTTTATATTATTTTTCTTCGATCACAAACTTTTAATTAGCACGTATTGCCAAGTACGCCGTTCGAGAAGTTTCGTCTTCCATCAGTTTTCGTTTAAACACCCGGAGAACTAAAATTAAATGGTGAATTATCAATGCATTTTCTCTACTTTTCGTTTTCCCTCGATAAATTAGATATTTTCTAATGTTTCGACTAAGTTATGCCGTTCAACGGATTTAAAAAAATTCTAGATAATACGAAAACGAAAGGAAAAACATAAACGAGAAAGGAAGAAGATGAATTTAGGAAGATTAGAAATACTCTTGTTAGAAGTATTTTAATTTTGTTTTTTGTACGTTTAAATGGAATAATAAATAAGAATTTTTTAAGTGCATCGAACTAATCGTATTAACGCACTCGCAGTCTATGCCGTTTAATAGTAAATCCAGTGCTTAGAGCAATCAGGACTCCTCCTAATCGTGTATAATCATTGGGAGCGACATGTCAAAAGCAGAAGCTCTCGTTATGACATCGAATAGATAAAGGAAGGACTAGGATTTCATAGAGACGATCATTCATACATCCTTACGTCTCTTTAATTTATACCAATCATGCTTTATAATTATGGCATTGGAATATATTCGTTTCCTTTAATTCCGTCGATTTAATATTTACATTTTTTATCCGCCTATTAATAGATTAATAGATTAATTAATTAATTAATCAATTATACATTCGTTCATTCCAATGTCCAATTACGAGCTATCAATGTTATTTACTATTTAATTTTTTCTACTTTTCTTTCTCTCTTTCTATTTTTCTTTCTTCTTCCTTTTTTTTTTTTTTTTTCTTTCTTTTAAAACGTCGAGTCAAGTATTACATTTCTAATTATGTCGATTCAAAAGAACTATTTGAATAACGAAGGTTAGATCTTTTCAAAAGGCTTTCCATTTAAAAACGACTATGATCGTCTAATGAAGTAGCTTCTTCAATGGATTTATTTTTTAATAGGATTCTATATTTCTCTCTCTCTCTCTCTCTCTCTCTCTCTCTCTGTTTTTGTACTTTCTAATTTATATATTTGTATATAATTAATTTGTATATATATATATTTATATACATATATACACGTATATATCAATGATAGAATTTTCAAACGGGAGTTACATACCTACATTCATACATGTATATATATATATATATATATATATATATATATATATATATATATATACTCGGTGTCTCGAGGTGATCGAGTGTCTACCTCGAGAACATAGGAGGAGGCTGTGGCTGTTGTTAATCGTTCGATTGAATCTAATTCGCCTTCATGATTCGTTATGTCGGTAGTATGGTAGTCGATGTTAGTTCAAGGTCATCCTCATATATAGACATTATAATACATGCCATTCGATCGTTCCACCATTATATATATATATATATATATATATATATATATATATATATACATACATGTATATATTGTAAACAAGATCGTAAGACACAAATGGCTTTTTGACTTGATAGTATTGTTCGAGAGCCATATCATTGGCACCATAAATGAACATATAAATTCTTTCGCGCTCGTAAACATCAATTCGATCAAATAATCGATTTATATTATTATTCGAGTAAACGTAAGAATCTTTTCTTATAGCTTGAGAACAAAAATTTTCATCTTTTATATATATATATATATATATCTCTCTCTCTCTCTCTCTCTCGGGGAGTTCTGGCTTTCGGAAATTGTCTACCATCTGTCGTTTCGCCCTTTTAAAAACATAAGCCATGTTCTTATTCGTGATCGTTCTTCTTCTTCTTCCTCTTCTTCTTCCTCCTCCTCCTCTTCTTCTTCTTCTTCTTCTTCTTCATAAAGTAAACCCATTTACTTTACTTTCCGTTTCCAAGCTGCCTCCAAAAGGAACGAAGAAAGGAATGTCTTTTCTTCTCTTCTCTTCTCTTCTCTTCTCTTCTCTTCTCTTCCTTTTTCTTCTTTTCTTTCCTCTCTAATTCTATTTTTTTTCTTCTCTTTCGTTTTTCTTTTTCTTTTTTCTTAAACGTCTAATCGAAAAGCAAATTTAAACGGAGTTTATCCATACATTTTCGTACCCCTCAATCTTCTTTTCACTTTTCTCTTATTGAATTCAATTCCCTTCCGAGGAATGTGTTTGGTGAAACGGGCGGGGTGGGGGAAGGGGATTGGGAATTGGGGATTGGGGATTGGGGAGGGGAGGGAAGAAGAAGAAGAAGAAGAAGAAGAAGGGGGAAAAAAGGAAAAGGAAAGGAAAAAAGAAAAGAAATGAAAAAAGAACAGGTAGAAAAGAAAAAAAGTCGATGATAGCTCGACACGTGCATACTTCCATTCTTCTTTCGGATTCTAAATCCGCCTGCGGCTCGTCAAAGCGGCCTACATTTCCGGAACGCGGACGATGATGCAACAGTGAGAAAAATGAAACAGGTGCGGGATGAGGGATAGAGAGAGAGAGAGAGAGGGGCCAGGGGTTGGGTTGGGGGAGGGCGACTAGAAGACGCTTGGATTCTTTTGTAAATATTATAAGAGAGACAGGTTTTTAAACGTCTACTACTACTCCTTTCGTATTACGATAGATCTCATTCAAATGCCATGACGTTTGTCGTTATCAAGTATTCCTTCAGTTTTTTCTTCTTCTCCGACCTTTTTTTTTCTCTTTCTCTCTGTTTTTTTTTTTCGATCCCTTTTTTGCCCCCTTAAATTTCCATTAAAATTCGATCGTTTCAGATCGAACGAACGAACCACCGTGGTCATTCATGTGATCCTTGAAAGGTCAGAACGCGTTAATACCGACGAAGATTTCTACTTTATCGACTTAAGAATCGACCACATCGATCGTTGGTAATTGGAAGAAAAAAAAGGTTTCTTTTCCTCTTTTCTCTCTCTCTCTCTCTCTCTCTCTCTCTCTCTCTCTCTCTCTCTCTCTCTCGACGAATCCTACTTCTCAATCTTCGTTGACCACGCGAATGAATATTTTTCACTGTGAAATCGTCGAAGGAAAGAATAGAGAAGGAAAAGAATAAATAAATAAATGTTAAAAGCGAATGAAAATAAACGAAGAGTGAGAGAAAGAGAGAGAGAGAGAATTTACTGACGATCGATAAAACAGATCTCTGTTTATTGACGGAGTATCGCGGCGGGAATTAGGAAAGTTTTTTACCGCGCATGGACAAGTTATTTAGCAACGTTGATCTATATTTTGGCTCGTTCGAGGCTATGATTCACAGCATTGGACGATCCTTTTCTTTTTTTCTCCTCGTTACGAGATAACAAGTAATCATCCAGATTGCATAATTATTTTTCTTCTCCTTCTCTGTCTTTCTTTCTTTCTTTTTTTTATTATTTTTTTTTTTTTTTTTTTTTTTACAATATTATCTCACAACACTCACGATCGAAACGCTCCACCGACGTATCCTCCGAGTGATAAGAAAGACAAGGAGATCAATTTTTATCGATCGTTATACGCAAATCGTGCTGATTCGATAGATCCTTTTCTTTTCTTTTTTATCCCTTCCTTTTGTTTTTCGTCTCTTTTCTTTTTTTTTCGTTTTGTTTTTACCCGTTTTTTTTTTTTCTCCTCGTTAATTACAACCATCTCGGTCATAACGAATAAGAGATAATTTATGAATTCCACGACAAGGATACGAAGGAAGACTTACGATCTTAAGAATACGAAGCTGCTGCTACTGCTGTCGCTGCTTCTGCTGTTGCTGCTGCTTCTGTTACTGCTACTGCTACTGCTACTGCTACTGCTGCTGCTGGCAGAATTCTCGTTGTGGCCGCCGACACGTTTTATTTATAGCGTAGGAGGTCGTGGTGCGTTCCAAAAGCTCCTTGCCTCGACAGTATCTCGCGAGAAACGCGCTAATCGTATTCTCTTCAACGAGATTTTATCCGGTTGTGTTGTTCGTCGTGTTGAGAGAGATAGATCAAAATATAATAAAAGATCGAGAGATCGATCTCTCTCTCTCTCTCTCTCTCTCTCTCTCTTTCTCTCTCTCTCTTTCCCCTCTCTGTTTCACTCTTCGAAACGTGTATCTGTGAACTTGTGTTTGTGAGTTATAGAAAGAAAGAAAAAAAGTAAGAAAGAAAGAAGAAAAAGAGAAAAATAAAAAGAAGAAAGAGTGAGATATATTAATCGTTTCAAAATCAAAACTTTTAGATTTCCGTTTTGTCAACCTTTCTTTATCTTTTCTCTCTTTCCGCTATTTTACTTTTCTCCCTCGTCTTAGTTATCGTAACGAGCTTTCTCGAACACGTGACACAATTTTCATCTTGCTCATCGACGCTTTTTCGTACGCTTTCCTTCTTTCTTACTTTCTTACTTTTTTATCTTTTCCTTTTTCCAACTTGGATCTTCTTTACCTTCCGAATCTGATTTGGAAGATATCGATCGTCCATCGAATATCTCTTCTTTTGTTTCTCTTTTCTTTCTCTTTTTTTCGTTTGTTTGTTTATTTCTCAATTAATACAAATATCACACTCGCGATCGTGTGCACATCATTCTATTATATAATAACTTGAAAATATATAAGCGCATTGAAGTACATAATTTTATATACTCGTCGAGTACTATTGGATGATCTCCAATGGATATTAATTTTTCTTTTCCCTCTCCTTTTTTTCTTTTTTTTTTTTTTCTTTTACAAGAAAGATCGCGCACGGACGCACACGGACAGACAGAAAGAATGATCTATGGATCGATACCTTTGGATACTTGAAATTCCTGTTTAAATATCATTTGGAATTTCATTTACGCGAAATCCTAAGTGTTTAGTCATGAAATTCTATATTTAATCGTCTCGCGGATATTACTTATACGCTCTCGTACTTGCGTGAAATATTTTTCTCTCTCTTCTTTTTCGTTTTCACGTTCACGCGGCGCGCACGCGTTCGTTCATTTTTTCATTTTGTTGAAGTACGTAAAAAAAAAAAAAAAAAAAAAGAAAAAGAAAGAAAAAAGAACAAAAAGAAAAGAAAAAAGAAATTGGAATTCGTCGTCAGCTCAAGGCCAGGGCTAAAGATTAACAAGTTGGATATACGCTCTCGTTAAATACGTCACGAACTGTTACACTCATCCTCAGGCATCGATCCAAAGATCGGTCGATTCGACGAAAGAGCTCATTAGTTTGCCCCTAACTTTCCCTTCTTTATTTTCTTTTTCTATTTTTTTTTTTTTTTTTTTATTTCTTCTCTCTTTTTTTTTTTTGTTTCTTTTTGGAGAATCACTCTCCGTGATTAGGATCGCCCTACCAATCTAACATTCCTACCGAAGTATCTTAATAACGTTCCTTCATTTTCTTCATACCTGAAACGAAAAGACACTTTACGTTTCCATTCTCAGACGCGGAGAAAAAGAAATATTCGTCGAAGTATCGTCAATGATAGGATACTTTTCGTATCGAGAGGAGAGGAAGTTTTCTTTTTTCTTTTTTTTTGTTCACTTCTTTCTTTTCTCCTTCTTTTTTTTTTTCTTTTTTTTTTTCCTCTCCGACAGAAAGGAAAATCTCGTAAAAACGTTTCGGATTTTTCTTCCTCGACGAGAAATAAAACGAGGGTGGTATATATCGTATTTTACGCGCACGGAGAGAGTGAGAGTGAGAGAGAGAGAGAGAGAGAGAGAGAGAGAGACTTTTTCGACTTTTTTGTACGAAAGAAGGAAAAGGAAAGAAGGAAAGAAAGAAAGAAAGAAAGAAAGAAAGAATGAAGGAAACGTTTCTCTTTTCTTTATGTTTTCTGTTTTTCTTTTCGTTATCGACACCATAAAAAGCGTTCGATGAGATAATTGAAAATTAAAGGAGAAAAGAGAGGGGAAAAAAAAATAATCGATCACCGATTACGAAACTTGAAAGGGTCGGAGTTGGGAGAAAGAAGTGAAATATCGCAATTCCGTACGTACGAGCAATACTACCGTGCGAGATAGGACAGTGAACTTGAGAGAAATTGAAAGGCGATAAGAAAAGTAAAAAAAAAAATAAAGAAGGAAGAAGAGGAAGAGAAAGAAGAGAAAGAAGAAGAGGAGGAGGAGGAGGAGGAGGAGGAGGAGGAGGAGGAGGAGGAAGAAACGCTAAATGCGGCCGAGAGTTAAAACTCGCGATGCAAGCTCGTGCAGGAAGTCAATGGATTCGCGAAGCTGACGAAAGCTCATTAGTTTAGGCCCACGTATTCGAACGAAAGCTCGAAGGGCAAGCTTACTATCAAAGAAATTCATTAACGAGTCCGCGTTTCGTTATAATCCCTACGACTTCTCGTAATATCGACGTATCTCACATTTTTATCCTGAGATCAACACATAAACACACGTACACACACACACACACACACACACACACACACACACACACACACAACACATACATTTTCTTCTTGGTTCGTCTTTCTTTTTTCTTTTTTTTTTTCCTTTACTCGTCCACGAGATATCACTATCTCTATACTCTTCGTTCGTCCTCGTGCACGAAACGCGCGAGCTTCGCTCATCTCTCGACACTGGGAAAGCTTCGACCTGGAAAATGGCGCACCTGCGAAAACCAATGAGACGAGAACATTACAAAGCATTTGGGAGAAGGAAGGTAAAAGTCACGATTGGCCCTTTGCCTACGATTTATTCAACGATTATATCGTATTAATACGGTATGTCTCTCATCGATCCGTTTGACCAACTCATCCGTCGATTATTTGTTTACTTTTCATTTTGTATTAATTAATTTCTTTTTGTTTTTCTCATTCCTTTTTTATACCTTCGCACTTATACAATACTTTGTAAAGTGTAATCACGTCGTTTATTGTGTATGTCATAATATTAATCTCTCTCTCTCTCTCTCTCTCTCTCTCTCTCTCAATGAAAAAAATATCTTTTTCCAACGCATAATAAAAACTTCACATTATTATTAATTAATATATCGCAATAGTGTAATTAATATAATTAACCGTAATTGGTATAATTAATATAAATATACCGTACCAAGGGTACGAGGTACGTTTTAGCATGATAATAACGCTGTAACGTTAATATTAGTATAATTATACTGACCATAATTCATACTTATTAAAAAAATCACGAAAGTCTATGGCCTTCTCGACGCGACGGTCTAGTGAAATAAAAAGAAAAGAATAAATAAATAAATAAATAAATAAATGAACAAACGAATAAATGGACATCGATATACCGTTGTGATATCAAAGTTTACGTGCCATTATAGTGGCTTGTTTTTCGTCGGTTCCACTAATAAAATTTATTGGACCAAGCGGGAAAATTTTCCTACACGAAATTAAATATAGAACGTGACAACATAAATTTTAATCTATTCAACTATATACATACATATATACATATGTATATATATATATATATATATATATATATGTATGTATGTATGTATGTATGTATGTATGTATGAGCTTTGAAAGCTCTAGAGAGGAAATTAATGATAACGATTTTCACGAAAATATTTTTAATTGAAGTCACTCACTTCCGCCATCTTGAAATTCATTAATAGTAAATTAGTACGAAAATAGGTAGGTAAGTTGTCCTTCGGGAAGATACTCGTCGTAGCCAAGTTTTCCAACGGATTGTTACGCGAGCATCCAAGATTATTAAAATCAACGATGCGTGCTGCGGCTGGGAAGGGTGAGGGGTGGAGAAAAAATGAAAGAAAGAGGAACAAAGAAGAAAGAGTCATTCTTATGCGATGTATACGTCGTTAAATTTATTTTTTATTTTTTATTTCTTTTTTTATTTTTTTCTTTTTTTTTTTTTATCATTAACTTCTTACCCCTCTCGAACTAAATTATTCTCTCTCTCTCTCTCTCTCTCTCTCTCTCTCTCTCTCTCTCTCTCTCTCTTTCTGTATCGATTATCGATTAAACAATGACACGTAAGTTACAAAAGGATGTCACGAAGAATTCGATCGGCAGCACGGCGACCTAACGTAACGAACGAGAGCATGCGCCATTTTAAGATGAACGGGGGAAGGGGTGAGGGAGAAACGATGCACTTTCAAAATTTATTTTCGTTCGTCCGGTAAACACGTGTGATCGACCGTCTGTGGAAAATTACGCAGAAAAGTACGCAGAAAATGTTTATGCGTTGATCGATAATGTCTAGATGATTGTGCTCGAGGATAACGAATTATTTCGTTTACCCATTACACGCGTTGGTAATATCGAAACAATTACGAATCGATCTTTGAAAATCGTCTTTAATGTTTCGAGGAAAAGAAAAGAGGAATGAAAGAAAAAAAAAAAAAAGAAATGAAACGAAACGAAACGAAACGAAACTATTCGCATTTATTTTAATCGATCGTTTCGAACGTGCAATAAATTTTGTCATCTACGCGAACATCGATACGCGCGAGAGAAACTATATATTTTTGTTACAAATAATAATAATAATAATAATAATAATAATAATAATAATAATAATAATAATAATAATAATAATGATAATAATAATGATAATAATAACAATAATAATGATAATGATAATGATAATGATAATGATAATAATGATGAAACAAAATTATGATATCTCGATAATGACGCGCACGCATTCGTTCACTCGTCGCGAAATATAAAGAAGATCAAAAAAAAAAAAAAAAAAGAAGAAAAAGTGACAATAATATATCACCCGTTGAAGCATTCAAATGGAGTTGTTAACGAAAAGAACAAAAACGAACAGGAAAAGGAAAATAAAATATGAAAAGTAAAAAAAAAGAGAGTAGAAAATTTATTCGTAATTGTTAATATGGTAGGAGATAGATTGAATGTGCAATGATTAGGTTCGATCGTAGGGATAATAGGATCGTAGGGCTGATTGGCTTTTCTTTATTTTTTTCTTTTTTCTTTCTTCACTGTACCGAAGTCTACGGAGAGAAAGAAAGAAAGAAAGAGAGAGAGAGAGAGAGGGAGAGAGGGGGATAGAAAGGGTGATAAAGGGTAGAAGTGGGCGTGGAAGTGGGGAGTGAGGATGAGGATGGAATTAAGGGGCGAGGAGGGTTAAAGATGGGGTGGGATTGTAGACGCGTACGCACCCTCGTTTGACCTACATAACTCGACCTATATTTCAAGGAAGCTTACAACGTGCCGATCGGCCACGAGGACTGCACCCTTTGTTGACGTATCGTGCATACCTTTTACGATTATTTAACTGACCTAAGTGAACGAAAGTTTCAGATGGGATAACTTAAAAAATATGAATAAAAAAAGAGATAAAAAGAGAAGGTAAGAAAAAAGCTTTCTTGAAACATTATTTCAAAGTAAAGTCTCTTTGGTATATATAGATATCTGTGTATAGGGGTGTGCATGCGTATATATATATATATATATATATATATATGTGTGTGTGTGTGTGTGTGTGTGTGTATATGGCTTCCATCGTTGTGTTCTCGTGTCTCATTAAATTATTTACGTCCTATTGATTTTTCCTACTTCATAATTGACGTTCCCCGTTCGTACTACCGTGATCCTCTCTTTATTCGCCTAACTTTTTTATTTGTCGTATCTTGACATGTCATTCGTACGTTTTAAACGTCAATATTTGTCAAAACGTACGGAATTAATCGTCATTAGGATTTATCAGGAATCGTTACCATTAACTTTTCCCATTATCATCGTATCTCCGTTATTAATAATTTACAAATGATACACAATATCCATGCCGCTTTATGCTTTTTCGAATCAGGACACGGAGAAAATAAAAAAAAAAAAGAGAGAAAAAACAATTAAATGATCCTATCACGTCAGTTAAATTAAATCCTACGATCTTCTCGGTATTATTTGTCATTACTTCTCGACGATCAGCGCAGGGACGTAAAGAGAGATAGATAGAGAAAAAGAAATGAATGAATGATCTGTAAATCGTTCCATGAAAGAATAAAAAATAAAAAGTACAAAATACAAAATAAAGAAAAAAAGATAAAATGAAAACGAAAAACCGGAAAAACCTTACTCGACGTAAGAGGCCGTCGAAGGGGTGTATTAGATGTAGAAGAAGAAGAAGAAGAAGAAGAAGAAGAAGAAGAAGAAGAAGAAGAAGAGGATGGAAAAAGAGAAAACAAAAAATGAAAGAAAGAAAAGAAGAAAGTGTAAAGAGGAGACGGAGAAGCACGTTTGGTGTTACGAGTGCAGTGGCCTGGAGTGTCTTTGGGGGGGGGTTGTGGGAAGGGAAGGGGTTGGTTGGTTGGTTGGTTGGTTTGGAGGCGAAGAGAAGGAAGGGGTTGCGGATCGATATAGTTACGGGGGTGTCGTCCGGCTTCCTCTATACCGTACGCCGCCTTGCGGTAGAATCGTGAACCTCAAACGACACCCAGCCAGTGTGTATATGATGTATCAAGCGACCCTCGTCAGGAAGAACGAGATCCACGTTGCCTGGTGGTGGCGGTGGTGGTGTTGGTAGTATTGGTGTTGGCGGACCTGGTGCTGGTGTTGGTTCTGGTGTTGGTGTTGGTGCCGGTGCTGTTATTGGAACCGATGCCGTCGTTGGTGCCGGTGCTGGTGCTGGTACAAGTTCTGGTACCGGTGCTGGTTGGTCTTGGTTGTATTGCTTACGCTGTAGTTGGTGTTGGTGTTTTGGTATTCGTGGTGGTTGTGTTGGTGGTGGTGGTTGGCGTTGGCGTTGGCGTTGGCGTTGGTGGTGGTGGTGGTGGTGGTGGTGGCGGTAGAAACGAGCCGGCACTACTGATCTCTCAGTGCTCTCGTGTCTTGTCTCGGTCGGTCTCAGTACGCGGAGAAACGGCCGTCCGATCGGTTCAACGATTTTCTCCACTCGTACAAGAGTGGACTTCTCTCTCTTCTTTTTTTTTTTTGTTTCTTTTTTCTTTCGCTAACGTCGTTACGAATTAATAACCAATTGATATCCACGGGATCGTTAAGTTTTTCGAAAAACCACCTTCGAGTGTTTCGATAGTTATACAAACAAACGCATTGATTTTCGTATCGTTACTTTCGTACGGTTTCTCTTTCCTTTGTGCCCTCGTTTTTTTCCTTTTCTTTTTATTGTTTTTTTTTTATTTTATTTTATTTTATTTTATTTTATTTCATTCCTTTTTTGCTTTCTTTTTATTTTTTTTTTTTATTTTTATGTTCTCGTTTCTCTCGTTTCCTCGTTTTTTCTCCCTCACGACAAGAAGTTTTCACTCTTTGAGTAAGATCGTTGATGTAAGGTTTGTAACGGTCTTTCGAACGCCGGTGAATCATTGACCGCTATGTTGTAAGGGCAACGTGCTAGCCAAAGTTGACGTAAAAAGAGAGAGAGAGAGAGAGAGACAGAGAGAGAGAGAGAGAGAGAGAGAGAGAGAGAGAGAGTAAGAGTACGACGGCACTGTGTCGTTGACCCCTTTCCGGATGTCTATGCACCTCTTACTCGAGGCGCCCTTTCGCTCTTTCGACGTCTGCTTCCGAGATCAGACCAAGTGAGATTTCTCTCTTTTGTGTGACCCCGGCGCTTCTCTCTCTCTCTCTCTCTCTCTCTCTCTCTCTCTCTTTCCTTCCTTTTTTCTCTTTTTTTTTTTCATCGTTAAACGGTACGTCTCCGAGTCCGATCACTTTAAGTCGATCGATATCAACGAGATATTCATGCTTAATTTCGATCTTATTGATAGCATACTTATACACAATCGTTCCGGTTAATTAATTCCTTTATTTCTTTTTTCTTTCCTTTTAATTGGAAATAAACACTCGTCGAATCGATTACAATCGGATAAAAAAAAAAAAAAAAGAAAAATAAAAGAAGAGAATAGAGGAGAGGAAAAGAAATAACAACCTTATATATTCTTGTAAAAGATACTTTCGCGTTTTCCCATAGAATTAATTAATTAATTAATTAATTATCCAGGCCAAGCGATCAGGGATTCGCGTGACAATCTTTGCCCGGCTCTACGTTACTCTAATTTTATTTTTCCATTCGTCGTCCTTCGCTCGCTCGCTCGCGCACACGCGTACACACACGCACGCACGAAGAGAGACACAGACACGTCGATTTTCGAGATAACGTTGATACAATTTAGATAATAAAATAGCCGTATAGGTAATATCTTTTTTCCGTTTCATTTCTTTCTTTTCTTTTTTTTTTTTTTTTTTTTTCTTTCGTTTCATTCCTTCTGTCTTTCTTTCTTTCTTTCTCTTTTTTACCTTCTAATTATCGAAATAAATTAAAAAGAAACAATATACTCGAAAAGTAGTCACTGGGTGACCCTGTACCGCAAATGAACCACCGTCTAAGCTTTCACTTTGCATAATTGACCCTGCGTGGGAGGAATATGGGGGGGACACGAAGTAGAATAGGGTTTTTAATCGAGGAAACCTTAAAGAGAGAAAGAGAGAGAGAGAGAGAGACAGTGAGAAAAGAAAAGTAACGTTCGATTATTAAATAGCGAGCGATTTATTGAATTTATCAATTTTTTATCGCTTATTTTTTTTTTCTCTTCGTTACTTCTTTTTTCACTTTCTTCTTCTTCTCTCTCTCTTTTCTTCATTTTCATTTACAAACAAAATTCTCCGTCTATTAAAATAATTTGTTCACCGCCCGGCCCCCTCACCGTTCCCAACTCTTCCTTCGGGAAAATAAATTTATATATATATATATATATATATATATATATATATATATATCATGGAATTATGATGACCTACGTTTTATCATCCTTTTAATCCATAGGAATTTCATGTTAAGAGGGTTACACAGAGATAAACAGGCGCCATCGTGGCACCCTCCTAGCCGACATAAATCTAAATTGGTCTTTGAGTTTCATTCGAGGGGGTTAGACGCGATAGCTAAGGGAAAAGAAAAGAGAAAAAAGGGATGAGAGAAAGAGAGAGAGAGAAAGAGAGAGAGAGAGAGAGAGAGAGAGAGAGGTAAAAGAAGGAAAAGGAAGAAGATGTTTACGATCATCTACATACATGCGAGACATACAGCTTCGTTACTTATGATAAAAGATTTTTCTTTCTCTCTCTCTCTTTTCTCTTCATTCCTTCCTTCTTTTCCAACTCGATTTACCCTCGTGAAAATGATTCACCGACGTTCTTGAAAGGGAAAAAGAAAAAAAGAGAAGTAAAAAGGAAAAAACTGGGAGAGAAGAGAAGAAAAAACGAGCTAACGAACGAGAACGATTTATCTAAATTAATAATAATAATATTAATAATGATAATAATAATAATAATAATAATAATTATTATTATTATTATTATTATCATTATTATTAGACGATTAAGTGATGTTAACGAGAATGGTGTATCGTGTAATTAAGAAGGTACTATTGATTTAACAATACAAGTGTCATTTTGGATGGCTTGCAAGAGGAAACGGAAAAAGTCGAAGGAGCAAAGCGTTTGAAAGGAGGGTGAGGGAGAGGGGCTGGGGGGTGGACAAAGGGAAAGAAACGAAGACAGTCGTTTATCGTCGACGCAAAAGAAATAATTCATCGTCGTAATGACGTAGCACCGATCAAAAGGACAGGGAGGTTCGCTGAAGAGTCGTGGTCCGAGAGGGATTCGTCCTTGTAAATTGCGACTAAGGAGAAATTAAAAGAAAAAAGGGAGAAAGAAAGAACACTTCTCCAAAAAAAAAAAAAAAGAAAGAAAGAAAAAAGAAAAACGCAATGCGGTAGCATGCGTAGATTTTGAGACGTTTTTGTCGTCGCCTTTTTAATTTCGGTTTTCTTTTTCTTTTTCGTTCTTTTATTTTTTTTTTTTTTATTTTCTTTTCATTCCTTCATCCCTCCATTTTTCTTTACGTTTCGTTTCGTTTCGTTTCTTTTTTCGTTCTCGTTTTTTTTTCTCTTCTTCTGCGAACGAACATAGCGACGACGAGAGGGGAAAAATATCGAAGCCTTCGTCGATTACGTTGGCGATGATCGGATACAATCAGCACAATTCAGGCTACAACAAGCTGTTCACTCAGGTATACTAAACCCACGTTTATCAAATAAATCGTAATTTTATTCGTATAAAATAATAGGAGGATGATAAGGGAGTCCAGAGAGAGAGAGAGAGAGGGAGAGAGAGAGAGAGAGAGAGAGAGAGAGAGAGAGAGAGAATCAAAAAAAGAACAAAATAACTAACAAAAAAAAAACTAAAAAATACAAGGAAGAAGCAAAAGAATACTACGCGCACGTGCTCGATCACTCACACGGTTCAAGAACGGAACAACGACAAACGATAGTAACAGCAACAACAACGAAAACGACAATGACAACAAGAACAATTCCTATAATTTCTTTAAATAGGACATAATCGATCGATAATCATCATCGTCATTATATATTATAGTTAAGACATATTAGCTAAACCTTCCGTAAAGTAAAACCCGACGGAGCATGTTAAAAAAGGGCTACGCAAACTTGAAATCCTTTATATCCTTATCGCTTTTTCTTTATCATACCGTGCCATTGCTGTTTGCTTTACCAAGCGTTAAACCGTGCGACCGAGGTTATATGCACTTTGTCGACATTGCAAGATATATATCTTTTTTGTCCTTGAGATAATAATCCCCCTCCCCTCCCCACACACACACACACACGCAAACCTATGGAAGCTTTCAAAAGAATTTCTTTAATGCATAAAAGATACGAGAGAGAGAGAGAGAGAGAGAGAGAGAGAGAGACGGAGAGAAAGAAAGAGAGAGATAGATATAGATCACCTCGTAATCATTCGACGATGTCTCTATCGGAATAAACAAATGATCGAAAAGGTCGATAGTTATATTTAAAACTTGTACTACGTAATCCTAACGCTAATACAATTATTCAAACAACGACGTTGTTAGGCATCACTCTCTCTCTCTCTCTCTCCCCGTCGCCCGCCAACCATCCTCCCTCTCTCCTCCACCCACCCTCAAACACACGTTTTTAAATCCAACACGACGTTCTCTGTTCTATCGCCAATATTTACCATTCGTGAAATTCGCGAATAGACGAACTCGTTCGTTCTATCGTTCTATCGTTCGTTCGCGATTAATTTCTATTTTAACACTTTAGAAATAATTCCAAACTTAGTGGAGACATACGAGTAATTCGATATACATACATACGGAATACTGGACTCCTATTGGGCATAACGTTTTTAATTTGTTTACGAAACAAACAAAAAATATATGTATATATAATATACGTACATACATACATAGGTACATTTACGTATGTGTATGGTGTAAAATAATATATATATATATATATTTATACATGTATACACGGATTGAAGAAAATACACGAGTTATTTCCATTCAAGTATCCCCTCTCCCCACCCCTCCCACCCCCACAGGCACCAACGAATTTCGACGCATGCGAATGCAGAAATTGCATACGTACTATTCCCGATCGTGAGTTGAAGGTCTTGATAGTAATGGTAGAGCGTGATCCTATGGTGGTGGTCTGTCGAAAGCACGAAAGGAGGGTGAGACACATGTACATGAGAAATACAGAGAGGGACTAGTTATACGGGAGGGGGAGGGAATGGCAAGGGGTGGGTAGGTGGGTGGGAGGGTGGGTGGGTGGGTATGCGAGGGGTAAGCAAAGGCCGTTGGCATGGCTACGACCCCCCGACCGAGTAAATTCGTTCTATGGAAAGCTCCTTCGTCTCGTCTCGTCGTGGCGAGGAAAGACGAACACTATTCTTTTCATACTTTTCTCTCCTTTTTTTTCTCTCTCTCTCTCTCTCTATCTCTCTATCTTTCTAATAATTCTCTTTCTCTATCCTTCCCTATCCTTCTCTATCTATATATATATATATATATATCTTTATCTCTTTCTCTCTTTCGCTTTATCTTTCGCTCTTTGATAAGAACAAACGAAAATATTTTAAGGTGAATGGGTTAATGACTTGTTACTGACCTTGAAATTATTCTACAACTCTCTCTCTCTATCTCTATCTCTATCTCTATCTTTATCTTTATCTATCTCTATCTGACTATTTATCTATCTATCTCTTTCATGTGTATAACGATCGATGATCGATCAAACGATTACATTTATTCGATGACAACGTAATAGAATTTGATAGAATTTAATGTAACGACGATTCGTCAGAAATATCCTTTTTGAGGGGTATAAATCGTACGACAATTTTTGTTTTTTTATTTCACGACGATCTATCTCATCGAAGATTTATTCCATCGGCAATGAAAACTAATTATACGATCGTTCTATGTACCTCTCGTTCACATAGTGAAACGTTTCGATCGATTTATTATTAATTATTATCCCATCGAGGTTAATTTCTAATATGTTGCATCATATTCGAACACACACACACACACACACACACACACATATCTATATACATAAATGTATAGATGCATGCATACACACGTAAATAAATATTTGTAAAATGTCGAACGGATTACAAATGGCCGGATGTTTGTGTATATTGTAAATCAATACGATAACGTAAATCATCATTTTATTCGTGTGTCGTGAAAGAGAGAGAGAGAGAAAGATCGAGAGAGAGAGAGAGAGAGAGAGAGAGAGAGAGAGAAGAAGAAGAAGAAGAAAAAGAAAAAGAAAACTGGATTTTAATTAATCGTTAATTAGATTTGGAATAATGCAAATCATCAAGACTTATCATCCTATCGTTCGCAAATATATTCGCGAGATATATTAACGTACGTAACCCGTTAAAAAAAAAAAAAAAAAAAAGAAGGAAAAAAGAAAACAACAAACGTGACGGATTGGACGGACCCGCGTATATCCTGTAAAACGCACAATGGAACATCGTAAATCGTGTCTTACGTTTGTAAAAAAAAAAAAAATAATAAAGAGAGAGAGAGAGAGAGAGAGAGAGAGAGAGAGAGAGAGAGAGAAAGAAAAAAAAAGAGAAAAACACGAAGAGACAAAAACAACGCGACTCTAATTAATCGCTAATTAAAAAGGTATCATAAAGTCAAATTCTAAAAATGTTGTATTTTTTTTTCTTTCCTTCTTTCTTTTTTCTGTCTTTCCTTCCTTCTTTCTACGACGCTCAAAACGTGCCCGTAAATATATCCAATGTAACCCGGTTGAATAATGATGACAGATTATTAGTAGTATGCGTCTTGTAAATCATGATATAGTACCTACCGGGATATCGTATATATTACACCCTGTTGAGAATAGTCTCTTTTTCTCTTCCTGTCCGATACTATATAACATTCGTATATCTTTTTTTACTCTCTTTCTCTCTCTCTCTCTCTCTCTCTCTCTCTCTCTCTCTCTCTTTTTCTATAGTATTTCTCCAAGTTCAACCTCCTCGAGTTCGCGTATCTTTCTCATTGGAAAAATATAGATCATCGTTGGTATATTATTACGATCGTCGTAGAAAATAATCCCAGACTTATATACTTCCTTAGTAATTTTTATACTTAGTTGAATATCCTCGAATATAATAAAATGCGATATCGTTAACGACAATGATTATCGCGATTTATTATTCATTACAGATCGTTTCTTTTACAATTTATTGCATACGAAATGGACGACACGAGCGTGAATATTCGTCTTCGCCAATTTGTTTTTTTTTTTTTTTTTTCTTTCTATTTTTCTTCGTACGTCGATCACAAAAGTTAGCAATTTCGTATCGATCCTTAATCGAAAAATCAACGATCGATATCGACGAAATCACTTATTTTCTCTCTCTCTCTCTCTCTCTCTCTCTGTATTTCTTCCTTTTGTCCAACGCTTCGATGATATTTATTCGTTCGAGGAATTTCTTTTTACCAAGCTTTCGAAATGCTTCGACGAAGCTTAGGTATAGATTTGTTTTTTTTTTATTTTTTCTACGTTTTTTCTTTCCTTCTCTCTTTTTTTTTTTTCTTTTTTTATTCATCTCACTCGAAGCACGAGACCTTGCTTCGAGACAATTATTTTTCTCGCTCTTTTTTCTTTTCTTCTTCTTCTTCTTCCTCCTCCTCCCGACGACACTAATCGCGGCCTAAAACCGAATATTATTTCCTATCGTCACGAAGGAAAAAAAAATAAAGAAGAAGAAATCGAAAAAGAGAGAGAGAGAGAGAGAGAGAGAAAAACAGATATATACACATATACGTAAAAAGATAAGGTCGAAACGAAATAAAAATAATAATCTGTTGATTTAAAGGGCTCGGCGGACTCGAACTACTCACAGCCGAGCTCGGATCTCTCGCTGGACGAGGAGAAGGAGAACTTAAGACGTGAGAAAGAGAGGCAGGCCCTTAATCAACTTGAAAAAGCCAGGGTGAGTCATTTGTCCTTTATAATATGTTCTAGTTTGCTTCGTACTCTTTACCTTTACCTTTACCTACCTCCCTCTCTCTCTCTCTCTCTCTCTTTCTCTCTCTCGAGTTGCATCATACTTCTCTGTTTCTGTGTCTCTTTCTCTCTTTTTATCGTGACAATAAATCGTGAGAGAGAGAGAGAGAAAGTATCGATCGTCTTTGTTCAAATATCCTACGACATTGCTGGAGATATCCTTCCCCCATAAAAAGAAAGAGAGAGGGAGAGAGAAAGAGCAAAACAAACAAACAAACAAATTAAATAATTTCTCTCCTATTTTTTTCTCTTTTTTTTTCTTTCATTCTCTCTCTCTCTCTCTCTCTATCTCTCTCTCTCTCTCTGATAACGATCATCACTGAAAGCAATTTCGTAATATCACATTGGGTAGGAGTATGTCGAGGTAATCTCCTGAATATGTTTCCTCTCGTTTCTTTTCTATTTTCTTCTTTTTTTTTTTTTTTTTTTTTTAAAGAAATAGACAAAAGAGCATAAACTCGGAAGGGATCATCGTCGATGTCGATGTTGAGAGAGAGAGAGAGGAAATGAGAGGAGCAACGGAGGTGAGAGGTGCGGGGGTCGAGGAAAAAGTGTTGAGAGAGAACCTAAACTCGATCAATCAGCTTAAAGGAGAGAAAAAAGAGAGATAGATAAAGATAGATAGATAGATAGATAGATAGAGAGAGAGAGAGAGATATAGAAGGTGATATTGATTGACGGTACACGACCTTCCAGGGCGGTCGGTCGTAACAAAAACGAAGGAGAAACTAGCCGAGCACCTATCGTTCTTTTATATATATATTTTTTTTTCTTTTTTATCAAACTACTGTTATTGTCAGTCGTCTCTATGCGCAGTGTGCGTTCTAGCGTTCAGACGATCCACATCGATCTCCAAACGTTTACACCCGATATCTCGATCTATGTATTTATTTTCGTATTGAAATTGTTTCGTTTCGTTCGATAATTCTTCTTTACTTATTTCTTTTTTATTTTTAATTTTCGTTATCATTCTCTCCTTACGCTTTACTCATCCACGTGTCATCTCGTTCGATCGTTCTTCTTCTTCTTCTTCTTCTACTTCTTCTTCTTTTTCTTATCTTTCTTTCTTTCTTTTTTTTCTTTTTTTATTTATTAAAATAAATGAGTAAAAAAAAAATAAAAAAAGAAACGAGAAGGAAGAGAGAGAGAGAGAAACATTTTTCCATTTTGTCACGAGCGTCAATTTTCTTTGACAAGATAATTTTAGATTTAACGAGAGCTTAGACGGATAAGTAATAAAGAAGAAAAACGAATGATAATCGTGATCATTATATATATATATATATATATATATATATATATATATATATATATATATATATATATATATGTTTGTATGTATATATGTATGCATGGATCTGTACGTGCATGCGTACGTATTGTATACCTGCCCGTGTCACGTCACACGATAATAATCGTCTAATCTAAATCTAACGGGTATGCTCTATAAGACGTACGTACGTATATGCCGATCTATGATTAATGATCGGAATACACGCGATCGAAGGAGGAATGACGGAACGTAATTCGATTATAAAAACTTTTCTTATCGAGCTTATACGAACTTTTGTCGTTATTAATTTACCTTTGATTTTTCTTTCTTTTTTTTTTATCGTTACCATCATCATCATCATCATCATCATCATCATCATCATCATCATCATTATTATTATTATTATTATTTTTGTTATTGTTTATTCGTAAATTATTCGTCGAATTGCTTGCGTTTTGATATTTTTGTCTTTCTCTTTTTCTTTTCAGACGAAACCGGTAGCGTTCGCAGTGAGGACAAACGTGAGCTATGACGGATCCGCCGACGATGATTCGCCCGTCCATGGCTCGGCTGTTAGCTTCGAGGTCCGAGAATTTTTGCACATCAAGGTAAAGGAAAATAATAATAAAGAAAATATAATATATTTAAATATATATATACATATTTGTTTCTTTCTCCGTTTAATTCGACCCGTCGTACCCTCGAGGATATTTCATCGTAAAAGAAATTAGGACGTAGGACAGCCGTGTTAAAATCGATTTCTTTTGTCTTCTTCTTTTTTTTCTCTCTCTTTTTTTTCTTTTTTTTTTTTACATACAATATATATATTTTCTTTTTCGTTTCAACGCGTCAAAATAAATTAGAAATATATATTTCTTTCTTTCTTTCTTTCTTTCTTTTTTCTCTCGTTTCTTTTCTTTCCTCTCCTTTTCTTGTCTTTGCAATTTGACTTATATCATAATCTCCTTCACGTAAAATTCGTCGAAAGTGAGATAGCAATAGTGATTCTCTTACGTCAGAAAATAGGAAGAAGTTCCCAGCTAGCTATGTTAAAATCGATTTTGGCACGTTTCCACGTCGTTGCTTTAATACTTACTCCCGTCTTTCTCATCTTCGCGATAAGATAAGACCGAAAAAATGGATAACACGATATATTATTAATCGCGATTAAAAATGCCCTCACTTACGAAATAATTATAACGTTATTATTTGGAGAGGGGGGGGGGTGGGGCAAGAAAATAAAAAAAAAAAAAAAAAGAAAAAGGTATCGACGATAAGGGAGCGTACAAGAAAATAAAAAAACATACGAAAGAGAATCGATGTCAATAACGTTTACACCCAAGTAGTAATAACAATAACAATAATAATAATAATAATAATAATAATAATAATAATAATAATAATAATAATCAGTATAAATATATCTAGTTAAAAAATCGAAACAATGTGTCATAAATAATTTCCAATATTAATAGGAAATAATTCTTGAATATTTAGGAATTATTTAAATTCCCTAGTAATTATTAATTACCGATACGCGAACGATTAGATAAATATAACGATAAAAAGAACAAAAGTAATAAATAAGAAATACATATCTGATATAATAAAAATCAATGATAGTATATATTTATAGATATGTTTATCTATAAATACATATACGTATACATGCACATGTGTATATATATATATATATATATATATATAAAATAATTAATAAAAAAATTAATTAAATATATATATATATAAAATAATTATATAATATTTAGGAAAAGTATGACAACAACTGGTGGATCGGGAGGCTCGTGAAAGAAAATTGTGACGTCGGTTTTATACCATCCCCAGTGAAATTAGAGGCACTGAGATTGCAGGCTAGCGCAGCACGTGGTACAAAAGGTCTCTATTCGGCACGAGGAGGGTCTTCAGGGAACCTTGGCGAGAGTGGTATGCCTTCACGTGGTTCCACGCCACCTACACCAGGTATCCTAGCACGTCCTTCTTTCATTCCCCCTGAAATCCACGGTCTATCTACCGGGTGTGCCTGTTCTCGGCACTGGCTCTTTTTTGATCCTGACGACCGAGATTCAGACGGCCAAGTGATTACCGGGATCAGATGGGACACCGTCCTTGAACAAAATCATTCGTTTTCGAGACAAACAGAGAGAAAGAGAAAGAAAGAGAGAGACAGAGAGAAAGAGAGAGAGAGAGAGAGAGAGAGAAAAAACAAACAAAACTCCTAAGTATCTTCCTTTAAAAATTTTCAATTCGTATTATCCGAAAATTTACACTAAATTAAAAGTTGACACGCTATAGAGAACATAGTGATCACACGTGAAGCACACGATTCGTTTGATTAAACCCTTTTATATCTAAACACGTAATTTTGTTTTCTTTTTTTTTTTTATTTTTCCTTCTATTACGGTATTTTTTTTAATCTTTTTTTTTTCTTGTTAAAGAAGATATATATATATATATATACACATACACACAATTATACACACTATATATAAATATATAACGGTCACACGTATCCATACATACATTACAGTTTAGAATCCCAATTTTTCTCTCATAGGCTTTATTACCTTGCAAATCGTGACATTTCTTCCATTCATCGCACTATTCGAAAAAAGAAAAAAAATACAGTTATGGAGTTTAGTTCGATGAAACGACCATCGAGTTGCATGATCATGCGAATGTTATGAATTCGATCGACAGAGAACGAGTGAGAGATATAGTGTGTGTGTGTGTGTGTGTGAGAGAGAGAGAGAGAGAGTTCGTCGTAGATAGTTCTAATCGAAAATTATTATCTCCCGACGAAGAAAAATATTTATTGCAAATAAAAAAGAGAAACTATAAAGATAATAACAAAAAGAACAAATATATATATATATATATATTTACGACGAATTCGAAAGGCGAATATATTACTACTATTATTATTTTTATTTATTTTATTTATTTATTTATTTATTTTTTTTTTAATCAAAAGTCTATTAATCCAATTGAGCTTTTTCGTAGCACCGATCGAGTTCAATCAGGCTTGAATTAGGCGTTAATCTTTCACGTTCACAGAGAAAGTAAAACACGCACACGCACACGCACACGCGTACAGAAAAACGTCGACGATCACCCAAACACTCACTCACCTGCCCACCCACCCACTCACCCACACACCCAGACACACACAAACACACACACACACATACGCGCGCATACGCGCGCATTATACATACACAGAAATTTACTCGACACGCTCGCGAGTCTTTAGCATTGAAAATAGTTGTAGCTGAATCTTGGTAGTTTGCTGCTATTATAGCGAGCGTATGATGAGTTTAGGTATTAGTATATGCACCAGAGCAAGCAAAGCGTTACTAAGAGCTTAATCATTATGGTTCTATCCTTTTCTTTCTTTTCTTTTAATTTTTCTTGAATTTTTATTCAATTTTTTTTTTCAATTTTTTTTTTTTTTTTTTTTTTTTTATTATCAATCGGAAACAGAGGGACTCGCTCGAGTACTCTCGTCGAAGAAGATAAAAGAAAGAAAAGAAAAAAGAAGAGAAAAGGAAAGAAAGGAAGTTAGAGTGAAAGAAGAAAAAAAAGAAAAAGAAGAAGGATAATTTGGGAATAATTTAAAAATATTTTGTTTTCTTTCTTTCCTTTTTTTTTTTTTTTTCTGAACAGGCGACGACAACGACAGCGTCGGAAACGTGAGACCGGGAAAGGCAACCTTGACAACACCTCCAGCCAAAGAAAAACGAAAGAATTTCTTCAAGAAGCCGGTAAATCGAACGACAAAGATATTTAATCCTTTTATCCTTAAAGTTTTCATTTGTGCTTGCTTAGATCTGATTATTTTGATAATTAATTTATTATTAAGAACGACGTTGAACGTTTAGAAAATGTAGATGTTATTTATTTAAAACAACAAGCCTCATTTCGACTATTCTAATTTCTAAAATATCGCTAATCGCGTACGATCGAGAATCTGCGTCGAGTAGCACAAAATGAATATTGACACTTTTGTTTTTTGACGTTCGTTTTTAACAATAACTATAACGTCGATCGTTCATTCGTTTATTTATTTATTTTTTTGTTTTCTTTTTCCAGGAGACGACGACACCTTACGACGTTGTACCTTCTATGAGGCCCGTTGTCCTCGTTGGACCATCTCTCAAGGGCTATCAGGTGACGGACATGATGCAGAAGGCACTTTTCGACTTCCTGAAGCATCGATTCGAAGGAAGGTATGGGATAATATCATGGAAACCTGTTTTTTATCTTTTTTTAATATATATATATATATATATTTTTTTTTTTTAGTGGATATAGTTCGAACGTACTCTTTCTTGTTCTCTCTCTCTCTCTCTTTTTGTCTCTCTTATTAATTTCACTTGCGTTTATTATATAGGATTATTATAACAAGGGTGATGGCCGATATCTCATTAGCGAAAAGATCATTACTCAACAATCCCACCAAAAGAGCGATCATGGAGAGATCGACAAGTAGAAGTAGCTGTTTGGCAGAGGTTCAAACTGAGATCGAGAGGATCTTCGAATTAGCGAGGACACTTCAGGTTAATTGTTTATCAATCTGTGATCGATTTATCTAAAAATTCATTTCTTATCTATCTATATCTATATCTATATCTATATCTATATCTATATATATATATATATATATATATATATATATATATATATATATTTTCTTTTAGTTGGTTGTCCTGGATTGTGACACGATCAATCATCCGTCGCAATTGGCTAAAACAAGTTTGGCACCTACGATCGTTTATTTGAAGATCTCGTCGCCCAAGGTCCTCCAAAGGTTGATCAAAACCCGTGGTAAATCGCAGATAAGGCATTTGAATGTACAAATGGTGGCCGCAGAAAAATTGGCCCAATGTCCACCAGAAATGTTCGACGTTATACTCGACGAAAATCAATTGGAGGACGCCTGCGAGCACGTTGCCGAATATCTCGAGGCATATTGGAGGGCCACCCATCCTCCTGTGATTGCAGCGGTGCCACGTGCAATGCCTGCACCTGATGCACCGATCGACGCTTTAACTCCTCGCGTAACACCAGGTATACACCATTGGCTATACTATATTCATCGATTCGATCGTACGATACGAATGATCCCCGAACCTATGTAGATCTTTTTTCTTTCCTTCCTACTTTCTTTCTTTCTATTTTTTTTTTTTCCATTTTTTCTATTCTATTCTTTTTATATCTTTTTTAATTTTTTATTTTTTTTCTCTAACGAAGAAAAGAAAAAAGAAATCACATCTCGGCACTCGAATTTATTCGACGCGAAAACTTTTTCCACCCCAAAAAATTCAAGCTCGTCCCGTGTATGACGTGAAATAATTTTTTTTTTGTTTTTTTTTCTTTTTTTTTTTTTTTTTAAGATCATTAACCCACTTACTTCTCGTTGTCGTGCATCGAAGAGCCGACAATCGGAGGGGTCGGTTTATATTCGACTAATAGAAATTCGAGTAAAAATTCGAGAGTGCTTTGCAATAAATGCGAATAAATTGGAGTAATAGAAAGACAAAAAAAAAAAAACACTTAGATTTAGAAACGCGTTCTGCGTTTCATATATATATATATATATATAAAATATATACGAGGATTAATCGTACGAAAGCGTAATAATTGTCTCGTGAGAAAAACTGAAAAATTCTTAATCGAACAGTTTATTTCCTTGATCATCCGCCGACCACCCGCCCACCCACCACCCCCTAGATTCTCTTCGGCAAAGAGTTTTTCTTCTCAATACATTTTTTTTTATATATAAATTTTTTTTTCTCGATTTTTTTCTTCTTTTTTTTTTTCGTCAACGTCGCCGTAGTCCACTCGAAATTTTCTAACGAAATTCTCTAACGAAATTCTCTAACGAAATTCCCTCCATTCCGTCTACTAACACTCGACACTTTCTTCTTAATCCTTCAGGTGCCCATCACGACAGTTACTACGGCCACGAGCCAAGAGGTAACTTATAAAACCTTATCCTTCGTGCGCGCATCGCTGCATCCCTATTTTCTTTATCTGTCTCATTTCATATTATCTTTCTATCTTTTGTGTCTTAATTTTATTTAATTTTTTTTTTTTTTTCATTTCATTTTTCGTCCTTTCCTCTTCTTTTATATTTTCTTTTTTTTTCTTCTTTTTTATTTCCTTCCACTTTGGTAACACCCATCTGCGCATTTGTTCATCTTCGTTGTATTCGGGGATTGCACGTAAAAGTGCACGTTGGGCATGCACGCAACTCCACCACCTCCTCTATGTATCTCAATGTCTTTTTTATTTTTTGTAATTTTTTTTGTATTTATCGTTCGCAAGTACTTCCATAGGAAAGAAAAAAAAGAAAAAGAAAAAAATCATCGCGATAGTTCGTAGATATGTTTTCTTTTTCTTGTTTTTATTTTCTTACTTTTCTCTTTATTCTTCTAGAGGGGATTGCTCGTTCGCCTAATTGTATTAGATGAATATGAATGGGCTTAGATATGCGACGAATTAATCGTCAATTATTTTGTAATGTATGTACGTGCACGTTGTTTCTTTTCTTTTTTTTTTTTTTTTTTTTTTTTTTTCTTTCTTGACAGACACATCTCCTCCTGTTCTCTATGACACGCTTTCGATGTTGGAATTCATTCGTTTTCTATGTTGTTCTTTTTTATTTTTGTTTTTGTTTTCTTCTACATTTATCTGTTTATCGCCACTTTTGTAAATACTCGGACAATGAATGTGTCTTTTTGTACATTTTGTTATTCTTTTTCTTCTTCTCTCTGTTTCTTTTTCTGTCAAAAATCACGGCTGTCATTTTATTATGTCGGTAATATAGTAGCTACTGCATGTATGTATATGTATATGTATGTATATATATATTTAAATATATATATATATATATATATATTCAATGTATTTAGAAGCACGTATGTATATACAGACACACACACACACACACACACACACACGTAAAAATATGTACGTACGAAATTAGAGAAACTGAACGTATATGTATATGAAAAAAAAAAAATAATGCAATATTTTTAGAATCGTCTCGTTGCATCGAATGGATCAAAAGTTCTTCTAGGTGATGATTACGAGTTCGAACGCTTTTTTGTCCCGTCCCCCCCGAAATCTTTCAGGGCAAAATTTGAAATTTGTGTTTTTCTTTTTCGTGTATTTCAGATTGTAAAATATACTTCCTAGGCTCGTAGTTTTACGATCTGAAAAAGAAAATTATTTAATCGTATGAAAGCCTCGAAAAGAATTTCGAGAAAGAGCAATTGATTTATTTTTGTTTTTTTGTTTTTTGTTTTGAGAACTTTAGGCCCACCCTATATTAATAATTTACGTATGAAAAGGGACAGAAGAATTTTAAGAGCGTCGACAATACTCAGAGATAATAATCGCATCTCTTTCTTTTTCTCTTCTCCCTATCGTCTCAATTTCTTTTCTTTTCTATTTTTTTCTCTCTTCCTTTTTTTTCTCGTTTCTTTTCCTTTTGGTACCCGTCGACCTGACGTTTTATGTTTTTTTTTTTTTTTTTTTTCAGTGACATTTTACGCCCCAACAAACGTGTATCCATCGCAGTGTGAGAAAGATAGAGAGACCGGGCCGCGATGACCTTCTTTCCTGTTAGTTTCTTAAAAACGTTCGCAATAATCTTTAGTTTTTTTATGTTTTTATTTTTTTCAGGGAAAGATAAATGAAATAGAGAAGAAAAAAAAATCAATATATATATGTATATATACATATATATATATATATATATATATATATATACACACACACACATACACACACAAATACATAAACGTATTTGAAAACGTATTTGAAAACGTATTTAAAAACGTATTTAAAAACGAATTTAAAAACGAATTTTTCCTCCATTCGAATCTTTCTTTTTCTCTCGAACGAAAGAGTAAAAAATAAAATAAATAATTGTTATTATTATTATTATTATTATTATTATCATTGTTACCGTTATTATACATACAGAAAATATTAATGTTAAAAGAAAAAAAAAAACAAAAAGAAAAACAAGAAGAAAAAGCTTAACTCTCGTGCACGCAACGCTCTCTACTACTCGTCTATCATAAGCTCACACGGACACACGAGTGGATTTAAAGTTAGTTCATAGGATTTTTCCTTTTTTTTTATCATTTATTTTTTATCATTTATCTTTTTTATATATACACACACACACACACACACACACACACATATATATATGTATATACATATACATTATATAGAAAACGTGATCGTGTCCAATCCACGGGTATTTTATTTTCCTTTTTTTTTTGTTTTTTCATTTTTTAAATCGTACAATCATTTCATTTCATTGAATTGTCCGGAAAGTTCGCGCCGATTTTTTTCGTACTTCTTGTGTATGCGTGTCTTTTTTTTCTTCCTTTTTCTCTCTCTCTTTCTCTCTCTCTCTCTCTCTCTCTCTCTCTATCTATCTATCTTTCTATCTATATTCTTTCGTCAATTTATTCATTTTATTCGTTAAACTCTTTACGTATGAGACAATCGGCACATCGGAATATTCTGGACAATTCAATTAACGATATCATATATAAATATATATATATATACCACCTCTAAGTCCACGCGTGTTCTAGAGCCACGCCAAACTAACAAAACTCAAATCAGCTGTGATGCGCACGCGCGTATATATTTATATATATAATATTAAAAAAAGAAAAAAAAAAAACCTCTCGACTAGTCTAATACTATCTCATATAATATATATGTGTGTACAAAAAAATTTTACCACATAAAAAGATATACGTGTGATGTGGTAATACCTTACATACTAACGCTAAGAAAATGCGACACGGGTTGAGGAAGGAAAAAGCATTAAAAAAAAAAAAAAAAAAATAAAGTATCCCCGGAAAGAAAAAAGATCACAAAAAAAAAAAGATAAAAGATGAATGGCGATTAAAAAAAAAAAAAAAACGAAAAGAAAAGATAACGGAAGACCAAACAAAAAAAAGCAAACAAACAAACAAACAAACAATCAAAAAACGAAGAAGATCCTCTGAAAGCTCTGACTCCGATGTTCTCTGTTTTCTTTATCTTTGTCTAAAAGTCATCGTGGAGGCGGTGGCCGCGACCGGGGTCATCCGAAAACAGGGCCGGCTCAGCACGACCGGTCAGAACTGATGAATCGAAGAGTCCCAAAGAGTCCCAAAGAGTCGAGTGTGTTAAGAGAGTTCGGGGGGGCCTACTCTCTCTTCTTCATCCTTGTCAAGCATGGATAAGAAACTTCTAATATGGGATTGAGATTCGAGATTGTTAGAAAGAAAGGGAGAGAGAGAGAGAGAGAGAGAGAGAGAGAGAGAGAGAGAGAGAGAGAGAGAGAGAGAGAGAGAGAGAGAGAGAGAGAGATAAATAATAGAATAATAGAAACTATCTGTGATTAAAGAAAGCCTACTTTGTCAAAGGGTCGCGTTGTAAGTACACCCTGAACTTGGGTTTTGGTGCATGGGGCCCAAAGAGAAAATGAGAGAGAGTGAGTGAGAGTGAGAAAGAGTGAGAAAGTGAGAGAGAGAGAGAGAGAGAGAGGAGAGAAAACAAAACATATATATATACAATATATTGATTTATTTACCCCCAAACCCCCACCCCGGTTATTTTGTTAGTTACTCCATAATTCTCCTCAACCCCATAGCCCGCCCCGCTCTTTCTATGTCGGATTTGACCGATTTTGATTCTTTTTTTTTTTTTTTCTTTCTTGATCTTAAGTTTGAATTAGCCATTTTAATTATCGATCGCCATCGCCATCACCCACAAACCGAACTCTCACAAGTCTCCTGTTATTTTTATTTCTTTTCTTTTTTCTCTCTTTCTTTCCTTTTTCTTTTTTTTTTTTTTTGGTTTCTTATTTTATCGTTCGTCCCGCAAAATTCATCACGTCTCGCAAATATATATTTTCATCGCATAGAATAGGATATTTCTGGAGTGGTTTTAATAAGTAGATATTAACGGCGTTGATCGGGCTAATAAGAGTGTTTCTTTCTCCCTTTCGAGTATCAATGCGAATACCATGCCTTTTCATTTCGTTATTTTTCTATTTATCATCTATTATCATTTTCATTTTCATTTTCATATTCATTTTTATTTCTTTATTTATTTTTGTTCAGTTCTTTCTTTTCTTTTTTTTTTGTTGTCTTCTTCCTTCTTTCTCCTAATTACGAAAAAAACGCGACGACGATTGCAGGACGATCGATCGTAATAATTGTTATCAATCACTTACGCGAGAATCCTTCGAGAGATTTGATAAGATTAATTTGAAAGGAGATTTTCAACTATACATGTATACATACATATATATTCACTTTTCACAATAACCAATTCAACGCGATCTATACGAACAAATCTTTTTCTTGTTTTATTTTATTTTATTTTTTTTCTTGTTCGTTTTCGTCTTTCATGTTTCGTTTCGCTTTATTTTATTTTATTCCATTTTCAGAGCTTCCGAAACTACAGCGTCGTCTTGCGCATGCAACTGCACTTATCTCTTTGTTAGATTGCGCGCATGTCGGTGCATGCATATTGGGCGTATATGATTTATTTACGTATTTAATAAACACTATACTAATCCCCGATGAGTCTTGTAGTATGCTAATGGAATTGAAAAATGCTTTAATGTGCTTCTACCTTTTTTTTTCTTCTTTTTGTTATTATTATTATTATTATTATTATTATTATTAATATTATCATTATTATTATTATTACTATTATTATTATTATTATTATTATTATTATTATTATTATTCTCAAAGATCCACGCATCGGACAAATTTTCGATATTTCTGTGCCGTTTTTTATTCATTTATTTTTTTTATTTCTATACCGCGACATTCTCTGCAAAAATTCTCTCATTGCGGGATACCATGATATTTTTCTATTAAAATATAAATAATGATGCGAGAAACGAAGCCGATCGAAAAAAGAAAAAAAAAAAAGAAAAAAAAAAACGATAAATCTTTCAAAACGAATATATCGAAAAGAAAAAGAAAAGAAAAGAAACGAAAAAATACAAGGAAAGCAGGGCGGTATCACCGAAGCGTGGATCTATGAAATAATAGTGATAATAAAAAAAAAGAAAAAAATTATCCACGAGATACAGCAAAATGATCTAATCGAACGTATGTCTTTTCTCTTTTCCCCGCCGCCTCCCCCAACCCCCATTGAATCCGTCCCTTTGATTCCCTCCAAACAAAACGAAAAAAAAAAAAAAACAACAAAACAAAAAAACAAACAAACAAATCTAAACAGGTTCGTACAGTGGCAGCGGGCACATGAGCGGCGGAACTAGAAGATCGCGATTGGAAAGGATGGATCGCGATCGTTTGGATCGCGGTGAACACGATTATGGTACGGAGGAGGAATCATACGTGGCCGATTATGGGAGTGCGTCGAGACGCCGCCAACAGCAGGACTCGCGCGCTCTAAACGCCATTTAGGAGCTGGGGCCCCGGGGCCTGTCGCTACAGCGCTGTCCCTACCTGCGCACTACCGCCCTTTAGTGTGTGCGGGGTCGCACAACAAAAACAACAACAACAACCCCCTTGCGCTAAAAGAGAGAGAGAAAAAAAAACCAATTTAAAAGAAACACATAAAAGAATGAGCAACAGCAAAGAAGAAAGAAAAAAAAAAAAGAAAAACAAATACAACAACAATAACAACTCTTTTACGAGCTAACCGAACGTCCGAAGCATGCGGGGAGCGAGCCGAGTCTCTCTCTCTCTCTCTCTCTCTCTCTCTCTTTATCTATCTATCTATCTATCTATCTTTTTCTCACTCTTTCTTAATCTATCTATCTATGAATCTATCTATCTCTGTCATTGGGGGCTGTCGACGATTCTCCTCTTTCATCCAACAAGATCAGGAAACTACCCTAACTCATAAAAGGCAGAAGAAATTTAACACACACATACATACATACATACATGCATAACGTACATAAACAAAAATATGCTAGTATATATGTATATATATATATATATATATATATGCGTGTGTATAGATGATTGATAAACAATTTGATTAGAATAAAATGAAATTAATTGAATTAATTCAATATCTGAGAATTCTCATCTAAAATATGTCATGATAATTGAATTGATTCATAAGTATATGTATATATAATTGTATATGTATACATATATGATGATGCACCTCGCCTGATTCATCAACCGAGTCGATATATAAATAAATACAATATATACGTGTAAAGTGAAAAATATAAATGAAGATATACATCGTATATACATATGTATATGTGTATGTATTTTATATATATCTTCTCAAACGTATGATCATTCCACGGCTCATTTACAACGCCCCACACCCCTCATTCGATAAAAATAATCAATCTATACATTGTATACCGATATCATCGTCGAAATACTCGTGTGTATTTGTATTTCATCCGAAGTCATCCGATCGAGATCGAATCGAGATATTTCTTTCTAATCTTCGTTAACATTATTTAAAACAATTCTACGAAGGATACGCATTCTATCGATTATAGATTTGAAATCTCTCGAATTGTCTTCGATAATTATTTCTACTATCTCGAAATACGACCGCACATACTCACTAAGAGATATACATAGAATCATATTCGCACACCCTATACTTATATCTATATATACACACACACACACACATATATATATATATATATATATATATACCCACGAAAGAGATAGCCCTCTTTATTTATTTATTTATTTATTTATTTATTTATTTATTTTTAGTTTTTCTTTTTCCTTTTTGCTATTTTTTGGAAACATTTTTTGTTCGATCGATCAATCGATCGATAAAATTTACACTTTCGCACTATATCTATCTATCTGTCTATCTGTCTATCTATCTATCAATCTATCTGTCTATCTATCTATCTATCTATCCATCTATCTATCGTAGCCATTTTGGCTTAATTGCGTTCTCGTAGAAGCACAGTCCCTTTTCACAGGCTCGGTCGTTCAGTGCGCACGCTATATAACAAAACCTTAATGCGACCCTTCACCTATTTATCTATCATGCTACCGGGGCCACATTTCTTCCTAGTATGCGATTTTCGATCGTCGTTAAAATCCCAATATGCGTTAATTTAATCACGGTCTTTCTTCTTCTTCTTCTTACGAATACCTGATTATACCTAGCTATATGGTTGTACATTATTTTATTATTTCCTTGAAACGTGCGTATAAATAAATAAATATATATATATTTATTTATTTATTTATTTATTTATTAGGTCGATGGAAAAATTTATTGCAATTTTTACAAATCAAATAAATGATAAAAGCTGCGATTATTTTACGATCTAATTGTTATTTATTTATTTATTTATTTAGCTTTCGTTTTTCTTTTTTTTTTCGAATAATTTCCGTATAGCTGGGATCAATTATAGTCTCTAATTCTATAGAAGAATTTAGTGAAACGAGCATAATCGAGATCGAAAGATATTCGCTTCTACATTCTCGAAATGATCTCGATCACGTACGACGTACTACGACATTATAACGTCGTACAAAATGTGATTTCTTCTTTTAATTAGAATTTAATAACGTATGTCGAAGAGGCGTAGAGACCGATACGACGATGATCATCGACCAAATAAACACGCACGCACACACGCGATTAAACACGAATGAAGCAACATTATTACCTTTGTGTATATAGTATACATACCTCTTACAATATATGTATATATATGTGTGTGTTTATTATATATATATACACGTATATACGTATGTGATAATATGGTGAAATACATTCATCTAATTCACCTACTATATATATATATATATATATATATATATATATAAATATATATATATATATGTATGTATGTATGCATACATATATCTATACATATGCACACACATATATAAAAGAGGAATAATAATGATGAAAAAAGATCAAGTACGATAGTATTGTAAATACTTGTATGAAGCCTTTGAGAAGAAAAGAAAAAAAGAAGATTATTAATAATATTAATAATAATAATAATAATAATAATAATAATAATAATAATAATAATAATAATAATAATAAATAAATAAATAATAAATAATAAATAATAAATAATAATGATACGTATCCTTCGAAATTGACGATATTCGAAGTGAGATTTACTAAGAGAAATATTTGTAATTAAATCTTTACTTGTTTTTTATATATTTAAAAGAATAGTGCTGAAATATTTAATATATTTGATATGTGCGAGGATATCTTTGTGACGTCTTGCACATTAAAAAGGGAAAAAAAGAAAATGAAAAAAGAAAAAAGAATACGTCTTATTATATATAGATCGATGATCATTTTAATACAGTAACGTGCTTGGTACGAGTACTGTCTTGATTACAGTTACTATTACACGTAAATACACACATGTAGATTAATACGTACATATACACACATACATACATACATACATACATACATATATGCATACATACGTACATATACACATACACAACATATATACATACATGCATACAAACGTACATACGTACATGCATATATGCGTACATATATACAACCAAACATACATAGATACATGAAGAAGCAAGTAGCAATTTAAGAAAGTACATACATATGTTTCTTGCATAGAACGCCATTCGAACGTTCTAAGTACAATTGTTTTGCGATAGATACGATAATTAATTAATTAATCAATAAAAATCATTAATTAATTAATATTCGTCGATATATGATGGGGGGGAAATGGGAGGATGATCTTGTTATTATAAATGTAATAGAGATCGAATTTACTGAAATAATCGTTTATAATGCTCGTCTATGTCAAAGGGGCATTCTAATGAACGATTTAATATATTTCGTCGCGTTAGAGATAAAATATTACTCTCTCTCTCTCTCTCTCTCTCTCTCTATATATATATATATATATATATATATATATATTTATATGTATATATATTTACGTCTCGATCGATATATTATTTATGTTCGAACGCGCTCGTTCGCGCGCTTTTCTTCTCGAACCTGATTAAAAAAAAAACAAAAAGAAAAAAAAAACAAAAAGAAAAAAGAGAAAAAAAAAAGAATTATATAGAAAGTATCGAGAAAATTGTCGTTTTTCTTTTTCTTTCTCTTTTTTTTGTTCTCTCTCTCTCTCTCTCTCTCTCTCTCTCCCTCTCACTCTCTCTCTCTCTCTCTCTCTCTATGTGATAGAGATAATGAGAGAAAAAAGTACTCCGAAAGAAAGAAAAAATAAAAGGAACCGAGCTTTTATTTTGTCTTTTTTTTTTTTTTTTTTTTCACAGAGAAAACTTTATTGTCATTGTAAAGGCGTTTTTCGAGAAAATTTGTGCGCGCTCCTTTTTCAATTAGCGCAGCAAATTCTTATTTTTTGTTACGGGGATCGCAAGCTATTTCGTTCATTTGTCTTCGCCATTTCTGATTATGTAAGAAGTTTTGGAGAAAAGAAAGAAAAAAAAAAAAAAGAAGAAAAAGAAAAACAATAAGAAAAAAAACTTCTTCCAAGGGTCGTTTTTAATCGACGACGACCTTCGCCGTAGCGAGATGCACTTTCGCGTGTACACAAATTATCCCCCGCCCCCTTCAATACAAACACTTAAACATACGCTCGGGAAATACACACACACACACACACACACACAAACGTATACATATACTTTGTATTTGTAAATCTCTCTGAGAAAAGAGAGAAGCATAATTGTCGACAAGATTTTCAACTTGTTCTACGTTTCATTTTTGTTATGTTTTTTTTTTTTTTCCTTTTTTTGAAGAATGACATTTTGTATATCGCGCGAAGCGAAAACATATGCGATGCGGTACGAATGACGACGATTCGTTTATTTATTTACACGTGTATATATATATATATATTTATATATATATTTTTTTGTCTCTTCTGTAGAGTGAGAAAACAAAAAAGTGATGCGAGTTAAGGAATGCGAGAATCCTTCGAGCGAGTTCGTTTTTTTATTCTTTTAATTTATTCTTTCGTTTCAGTTTCTTCAATAATTTTCCTCATCCATTTTTCTCTTTCTTTATTCTTCTCTAACGGGAACGTTTCTTTTTTATTTTCTTTTTTGTTTCCTTGTCCCTTTTAACATTTCTCGTTCTTAAGAAGAACGTTCGGCGAAAGAAAAGGTGGACGAGGAAGGAAATGAAATGAAATGAAATGAAATGAAATGAAATGAAATGAATTGAATTGAATTGAATTGAATTGAATTGAATTGAATTGAATTGTATTTCGCAGCCAACGCTTGTAAATAATATTATAACGATAAGAATATTTATATTTCCTCACACGTGATTCTCTACCTAAGGATACTCACGCTTCCACTTCGTAAAAACGTACGAGGTCGTGCCCGTTTTTTCTTCTCTTTCCTTCTTCTTCTTCTTCATCTTCTTCTTCATCTTCTTCTTCTTCTTCTTTTTTAATCTTTCTCGCGAAGAAAAGAAACAAGAAGCTTAAAGGAGATGACAAAAGAAACGGGCGCGACAACGAAAGAAAGATAGAAATGAAATTCGAAGTGAAATTTTCGTAAAAGCTATAGCTCTCTTATTTCCAAATGATTCGTAATAAGACGAGAGGACGATCGATCGATCGATCGTTCAATTATTTTATTACTATCGCTTGTCTATCGAACTATATTTAACGAAGGAGGAAGGGAAAAAAGAGAAAAGAGAAAAAAATAACAATTGAATAAATAAATAAATAAATAAAAGAAAAGAAAAAAGGGAGAAAGATCCATACACAATGATTAAATAATAATAATAATAATAATAATAATAATAATAATAATAATAATAATACTAATAATAATAATAATAATAATAATAATGAGCATAAGCGAAATATTTTCATTGTAGCTGTACAAAACTACTTTCTAGACGCGTTCTATTGTAACTTTAAAATGACGACGGATTAATGACAAACGTCGAAAAATAAAAAAGGAAAAAAAATTACAAAAAAAGAAAAAAAAAAGAAAGAAAAATAAAAAAAACCAACAAAAACAAAATGGAAGAAGAGTAAAAATAATGATGGGAAACGAGACGATGGTATATAATCGTCGAAAATATATAAACCGGATCTTGTCTTATCGGGAGGGGCGGTGGAGAAAGGGGGAAGGGGACAAATTTTTATAATATTTTCTAATAGAGTCTCTCGGAAATCATCAAACCAGATTAACATCGGTATAAACTTCGAGTATTACAAAAATAAATAAATACAATTGTTAAAAAGCAAATGTATAAAAAAAAAAAGAAATAAATGATGATAATAAACGAATAAAAAAAAACAAAAAAAACAAAAAAAAAGGAAAGTACGCGAACGAGTAATCGATCTTTCGAAAATTTACAACAAAATGGACAAAAGTGAAGCGAAAGGGAAAAAAGGAAAAGGAAAGAAGAAGGAAAAACGAGAGGAGAAGGAACAAAGAGAGAAAGGAAAAGAATGGGGGAAAGGAAAAATCGGGAAAAAAAAACTTAATTAACATTATTAAAACGTCGCACGCGGCGAGTAGTTTCCATACGTAGAGAGATCTACGCGTGAATAAATCTCGAGCGTATAATAAACGAAACAAAATAATTATCTTAATTAGAA
>OU964983.1:3783821-3796321 GCA_918808275.2 Dolichovespula sylvestris | reverse complement strand
TATATATATATATAATTTTCTTTCTTTCTTTCTTTCTTTTATTCATTTCTTCTTCTTTTTTAATTAATCGTTTCGTAGATCTACCTTTGGTACAATTTTTTTTCTCTACTACTGACTACAATCGTGATTCTCTTTGTTTCGTAGCATAATTGAACGCGGACTCACCCCATTGTCCTTCGACAATTAACGATTACATTCTCTCCCTCTTCGCAATACTTTTTCTCAACATTTTTGGTAGTAACAGAAAAGATCGATAGATCTCTCCTCGGATCGTTTTGATAAGGAACAACGACTAATGCGTTATGTTTAACATCTGCTAACGCAAATAAAGAATTCAATTTTAAGTATAGATCAGGTAATAACGTTAACGTCTTAACATTAAAAAATTCTTGTACTACATCGTAATCTCTCATTAATATTATTACATCTCTTTCGTTAGTTACGAATGGATAATAGATTTGAATAGAAACGAACGACGAGCAGCACGATCGTTCGTTTGCAATCACTCATATAAAGAGATAATTTTCATAATCGTTGTAAGCAGCCGTTGAAACATGTTTCGAGGAGATCGGCGTCGATGGGACACTCAGAGGCAATTGCTGTTGTTGCTGTTGATGCTGTTGTTGTTGTTGTTGTTGCACACGCGACAATTGCAATGGCGGCAATTGCGTTGTGTGCGGCACAACCATTCTCGATTGTTGATTTATCGAACCCAACGACAGATGATGATGATGGTGATGATGTTGTTCGAGCTTGTGAACGTTGTTGTTCGTAGTACTGGTATTGTTGTTGTTGTTGTTATTATTATTATTATTATTATTATTGTTGTTGTTGTTATTGTGATTGAGGTTATTGTTGTTGTTGTTGTTGTTGTTATTGGTATGCTGATGAAGAAGAAGATGATTGTTGTTTTCGCTTTGTGAATAATGACGATGATCAGCATGAAGATTCAGTCGGGACATCGCCATACTTATACTCGAGTCCGACGCCCACATACTCTGAAAATGACGAGAAAAGGGGGGGAGGGCAAGGGGGACCCTCGTGTTAATCCAAAGTGAATTTGACTTTCTATTGAAACTACTTATGAATAATTCTTATGATACTTTGGTGTTTGCGAACGGTCGACGATTATTATTGTCTGGCGGATAACAAATTTAACGTTAAATCATATACAATCTCTCTCTCTCTCTTTCTCTCTCTCTCTCATTCTCTCTCTCTCTCTCTTTCTCTATGTCCCCTTTAAGTCGGAAGAGAAATCGCATATGATTCATCGTGCGTGCATTAATTCCACCTTGATAGATACAACGTCTAATGATATAATACGTGTCGTTTAATTACAAAACCTCCTAATTGTTGTACCTGCAATTAATTCTTAAGTCTGATTTCTAATTAAAAAAAAAAGAAAAGAGAAAAAGAGAAAAACGATCCCTCACACTTCCAACCTTTTGTTTCCTTACAACGTCGAATTACTATTTTTTTCTCTTTTTTCTTTTCTTTTTTTTAATTGAACGTTTAATCGTTACTTTTTTTTTTCCTAACACGTGCAATTAAAACACTTGCTCGTTCTATTCTCGTCTTTATATATATGTTCGTTGAATCGTTATTTAATCGAAATTTTCAATTAATTTTGTGCCCAATTTGTGACACCGTACGTTGTCCTTTTTTTTTTTTTTTTTTTTTTTTTAAATAGGAAATCTCTAACTAAAGCGTTCGGATAAAAAATTAAAATCCATTATTAAAGAGGTTTTCACCTTTCTCCTGTGTGGATTATAATCGGGATTACGTCGTATACGTAAGTGTCTATCGGCGCTCGCCCATCGTTGCGTAACTTTAAGAGGTGAATCATCTGGATGAAGTTTCCTCTGATATTCCTCCCCCTCGCAGACCTCGTATAAAGAAAATTGTTCGACCCGTTCCTTCGAACTATAGCAGCTCAATAACATCTGGATCAGTTCGT
The DNA here is from genome assembly GCA_918808275.2 of Dolichovespula sylvestris. Taxonomy (NCBI): domain Eukaryota; kingdom Metazoa; phylum Arthropoda; class Insecta; order Hymenoptera; family Vespidae; genus Dolichovespula; species Dolichovespula sylvestris. The sequence continues at coordinate 3,794,364 of OU964983.1, read as the reverse complement.
CCACGGTGGTCTGTTCGGAAACGAGCAGACTCTTGTACTTTGACTGTAAGAGAGAGAGAGAGAGAGAGAGAGAGAGAGAGAGAGAGAGAGAGAAAGAGAGAGAGAAATAGAGAGAAAAAGAAAAGAAAAGAAAAACGTATATCCTTTAGTTTGTTATTTCACACAATTACGTACGAGAATATACTTTTTATATGTGTCACTACGAACACATAGACTAAAATTTTATAATACTTACGCCAGACATGAGAGCACTATCGTATATTTTCACAAGACCGCCACGACGTGTCTGTAAAGAAAATCTGCAAAGAAAAAAAAAAAAAGAGGAAAGAATTTTCTTCGGTTTATATTTACGAGAGGGGGGAAAAAATAGGAGGGTGAGAGTGGGAGGCGGAGAGAGAGAGAGAGAGAGAAAAGAAACGAGAGATTGGTTAAGTCGGTAAGTTCAAAAGGATATTCGTTAGAAGATATATTCCCTCATCCCTTCTTACCCTCTCCTCCTCCTTCTACACCATCACCACCTTCCCCTATTTTACTTCGATTTCACCGGAAGTTTCGAACTACCGACGAAAATAACCAAATGAAATGAAACATACGACGGGTAAGCTGAATTTTTGTTAAAATCGTAAAAAGAGAGAGAGAGAGAGAGAGAGAGAGAGAGAGAGAGAGGGAAAAAAATCGAATTGTTTTGAAATATTTATAAGTAGGTATATATCTATTACCTAGAACATACATACATATATATATATATATATTTTTTTTTTTTTATCGAACGTATAACGAGTCTTCTTTCGAGTCGGTTTGTAGGCGCGAAAAAGAAAAAGGGGAAAAAGAAAAATAAAAATAAATGGACGTCCGGAATAGTTGAAAGGGAAACAAACTCGATGGGTTCGGGGTGGTCTTTCTTTCCGGAAAAAGAGGAAAAAGAAAAAAGAAAGATCCCCCAGAAAAAGGATGGCAATGTAAAATAAAAAAGAAAAGATTTTTAATGAAAAGTAAAAAAATAGTATACCTGGAATCGCCTCGTGGATGACATGATTGTAGTACGGCAGGTCTGGCGTCCTCATCGAGTGGCAAAATCGTACGTACATTGGCCCTTCTCACCGTAACTTCCATGGTCATGTAAAATAGTCTTGGGTCACGGTGCCTCATACGATATTTGTTTAACAAATTTTGTACAACCTCGCGACACGTTGTCTCGTACGTAATGCTCAACGTTTTGTACTCGATATCTGGTCGTAGACAATTTGCGTATACCTTTATTGTCGTCTGTAAATTAAATAAACGCAAAGAAAACGCAATGTATAAAGAGTATATTGAATGGATATCTTATATTTATTTAGAAAAAAAAAAAATATATATATATATATACATATAATAATGATAACAAAATAAGAAATTATATTCCATGATAATCTCATTATTTATATTATCTATACGTACACGATATTCGTATATTATATCATCGTCAATCATGATAATGCATTATTATTTTTATTATTATTCACGAGTTGAAATTATATCGTATTTCATTTTAGATGCGAAAACAATTGATTTTATATTTTTAATTGGACAGAGGTTTTATACATCGTGAGTTATCGAATCGATTTATTTTTTATTATAATATTAAATGTTTCGATTTATATGTACGTACGTTTATATACGCACGTACCGCCCGTATTGTTTAAAAAAAAATTGTCTGTATTCTTCTGAAATCTGTGTGTGCGTGTATGTATGTGAAATAAGGCGTAAGAGATCGCGAGTGAAAAGAGACGGAGTGGGGGGAATATCGGATAGAGTGAATAACGTTCGACATGTAAACAACGTTCGGTCATACGCGCCTAGGTAATATTTCGATCAAGCGTGAGAAAAATTAAACACGATCGAACGTGTACGTGTTTTGTCCTTGAATGAAAGAAACACACAAGCTCTTCAGTCTTACGAAGGACCTGAAGGAGTCAACATCTCTCCAGAGACGCAATCGAGCTTCTTCCAAATTTTCTACGTTAATTACTCACGTACGTATAGTTTCTCGTTCAACGTTCTATATCTCATTAGTTTCATTCCGATTAATAATATATATCGTCTATGCGAATTTATTTGTCCTTCAACGAGACTACAACCTCTTCCAGTCTTACGAAGTACCTGAAGGAGTCAACATCTCTCCAGTGACGTAATCGAGCTTCTTCCAAATTTTCTACGCTAATTATTCACGTACGTATAGTTTCTTATATCTCATTAGTTTAATTATGATTAATAATATATATTAATAATATATATTATTATCTTTATATTATCTTTATAATATAATATATATTATAAAGATAATAATATTGTATATACAGACATTAGATATTATTACGTATCGATAATTTTCTGAAATATTATAGATTATACGTTGTTGCTATCAACGAGTTTATACATATGTATCTCTCTCTCTACGTATTATCGATCGAGATTTAGGAAAATATTAAAAACGTTTGTCGAATCTTTTAGATTATACGTTTTTTATACGAGTTTATAGAAAACTGCGTATTATCGAACGAGATTAAGAAGAAATATTTGGTATTGATTACTCTATATCGTATTCGATTGTACACACACATACACACACGTACGATTTTATTCTTAATAATGCAATCTTATATTTTTCAAATTTTCGAGAAGATAATTTTTCATATATGAATGTACGTACTCCCGTTTTTTTTTATATAAGTGTGTTTTATTATAAAATCTGTGTGTGTGTATGAAATAAGACGCAAAAGATCGCGAGTGAAAAGAGACGGGGAAGGGGGGTAAGTATCGGGATAGATTGAAACAACGTTCGTAAACAATGTTAGGTCATACGCGTCCAGGGATAACATTTCGGTCAAGCGTGAGAAAAATTAAACACGATCGAACGTGCACGTGTTTTGTCCTTGAATGAAAAAAACACACAACCTCTTCCAGTCTTACGAAGTACCTGAAGGAGTCAACATCTCTCCAGTGACGTAATCGAGCTTCTTCCAAATTTTCTACGTTAATTATTCACGTACGTATAGTTTCTCGTTCAACGTTCTATATCTCATTAGTTTCATTCCGATTAATAATATATATCGTCTATGCGAATTTATTTGTCCTTCAACGAGACTACAACCTCTTCCAGTCTTACGAAGTACCTGAAGGAGTCAACATCTCTCCAGTGACGTAATCGAGCTTCTTCCAAATTTTCTGCGTTAATTATTCACGTACGTATAGTTTCTCGTTCAACGTTCCATATCTCATTAGTTTAATTATGATTAATAATATATATTAATAATATATATGTATATATTGTATATACAGACATTAGATATTATTACGTATCAATAATTTTCTGAAATATTATAGATTATACGTTGTTGCAATCAACGAGTTTATACATATGTATCTCTCTCTCTACGTATTATCGATCGAGATTTAGGAAAATATTAAAAACGTTTGTCGAATCTTTTAGATTATACGTTTTTTATACGAGTTTATAGAAAACTGCGTATTATCGAACGAGATTAAGAAGAAATATTTGGTATTGATTACTCTATATCGTATTCGATTGTACACACACATACACACACGTACGATTTTATTCTTATTAATGCAATCTTATATTTTTCAAATTTTCGAGAAGATAATTTTTCATATATGAATGTACGTACTCCCGTTTTTTTTTTTTTTATATAAGTGTGTTTTATTATAAAATCTGTGTGTGTGTATGAAATAAGACGCAAAAGATCGCGAGTGAAAAGAGACGGGGAAGGGGGGGAAGTATCGGGATAGATTGAAACAACGTTCGTAAACAATGTTAGGTCATACGCGTCCAGGGATAACATTTCGGTCAAGCGTGAGAAAAATTAAACACGATCGAACGTGCACGTGTTTTGTCCTTGAATGAAAAAAACACACAACCTCTTCCAGTCTTACGAAGTACCTGCAGGAGTCAACATTAAAAAGAAAATAATTTGACGAATAAAATAAAAGTCGGCATTGTTCTCTCGCCGTTTAGAATTTCTCGGTCGCGTTTCGTTGAACCAGAAAACGCAAGAATTCGTGTCGTGTTCTCCTGTTTAAAAACCATTCGTTTCAACGCGTTATTTGAAATAATTAACACACTTTCGTCCGCGACTCGTTGGATCGCGTTGCGAGAAATACGGTCGTGAATTAAAGAGTGGTGTGAATTAAAAAATTCATCCTTGTCATCGTTACCGACGAGTAACGAAGCTTTCGTTTGGATACAATCACTATGTAAATGTATTTCTTTATTCTAATCATTACTATTCGCTCATCGTTTTAATCATATATTTTGTCTTATCTTTCTTTTCTTTTTTTATTTATTTATTTATTTTTTTAAATCATTTTCATTCACTTGAACGTCCACGTACTTTGAAGGAAGACGATTTTGATGGAACTTTCGAAGAAACTTTTGAAAAGACTTGCGAGGAAGATAGAAGAGGACGAAAGAGGACATCCTGTTTTCGAAAGAAAGGATAAAAAAGAGAAAAAGAAGAGGAGGTAGAGAAAAAAGATACGTTTAAGTAGTTTCGAGCGAGGAACGACACGCGAGTTTAGACAATTAGTCCATAATTAACTCGGAGACAGACGTTTTGGGAGGCGGGGGGGGGGGCGAGGGGTGAGGGGATGAGGAGGAGGTTCTACGGTTGGAGCATAAAACGCTATCAACCCTTCGGGCACAACGAGGGGGGTTTATGGGAGTATGCATAGGAGCAAAAATAAACCAGACACCAGATCACCCCTTTTTACGAATGCAGACGCACGTTCTATTCGAGTCTCTCTCTCTCTCTCTCTCTCTCTCTCTCTCTCTCTCTCTCTCTCTCTCACGCTCTCTCTCTGTCTGTCTGTCTGCTGTGTCTCCCTGTCTACCGAAATGAATTATTTTAATCGTCCTTTTTATCATCATCGTCATCATCATTATAATCATTATCCTCGTCATTGGATAACTTGGGAACGTTAATGCTTGTAACAAAAAAAAAAGAAAATAATTCCCTCGTCGTATTTTATTCGTCTGTCTCGTTCGACGTTGTTGACAGATTAGAGAAAGGATTTGTTCGATCTTGGTGGTACACGTGTTTAAGCACGAGTTTACGATCGGAACGATTTATTGGCTCGTCCAACGGCTTGGTAAATCTTGTATATATATATATGTATGTACATGTGTAGTACGTGTCTAAGCATCAATCTTCGATCTTTCGATTTAAAGTTGAAAACAAATTATTATGTCACATTGAGACGACGCCGTTTCACCGTTCATTAAACACGTACCACATATATATATATATATATATATATATATATATATATATATATACACATGTATTACCATTTGTCAGATTTTTGTCGTTTTTATTGAACCAATCCGATTAAGTGCAAACACGTTTGAAAGATAGCGAGTACTCATCGCCAACATCGAAATATTTTTAATTATACGTACGACGTTATGAGTCAGCTTCTCGGTTCGTTTAAAATCGGCCATGTAAAGTATTCGCCGACGTAGCTAATTGAATTTTGTAGTATACCGAACAGTGTGCGTGTTTCTCTTCCTTTATTTCTTTCTTTTTCCCTGCCTCTACCAAAAAAAAAAAAAAAAAAAAAGAAAATGCAGTTTCGTATCGATCGATGATAAATATATAGTAAATTGTCGGGTAATATTCATCTCGCTCGTTTACACTCGGTGGAGGAAGAAGGAGGGAGGAGGGAGGTGGAGGAGGAGGAGGAGGATCGAGCGTTATTAGATGATTCTTGAAAGAAAGAGAAACGCTTAACGCGAGTTGTTCTGATTCATCGTAGAAATACCAAGATGCTTACACACATGATTGCGTCTGGATTGCTTGCTTGCTTACTGCGTCTCTCCTCAGGTGCGTTCGATCTTTGTTCGAATATTTATTTATTTTCTTTTATTTTCTCTCTCTGTCTCTCTCTCTCTCTCTCTCTCTCTCTCTCTTTCTTTCTATCTATTTCTTTTTTCCTCGTTCATTTTCCTCTTTAAAGAATCGAAGGAACAAAGATCGGGAGAACCTTACGACGGTTCTTTCTTTTGTCTCGCGTGCGCGCGTTTTCTTTTTCTTTTTCTTTTTCTTTTTCTTTTTCTTTTTCTAACGAAACGGGAAAAATTCGTGTGATTGATGATGACCGAAAGAGCGGGGAAGAGAGAGAGAGAGTCTTCTCCACGTGTGTCAAAACTAAGTCTGTGCCTTGTCAACGGGACGACGTTTTTAAGGTGAACGTGGAACCGAAAAAAGGGTAAAGGAGAAAAGGGCTCCGCTTGAAAATACGACCAGAGGGATTATTCTTAGATCTGTACACCTATACTAATATCCTTTGTTTATTTATTTACTTATTTATTTATTTAATTATTTTTTCGCTCGGAGTCATCAACGAATATTATGTTATTTTATATTTATTTATTTTTCATGCGAATTCAAATCTATATATATATATATATATATATATATATATATGTATATACATGAACATATTCGTAAAATGCATATACTATGCGAGTAGGCGTATTTTTTTTTTTTTTTTTTTTTTAATCTAAATTAATCAACTAATTTTCTAATTTCTACATCGATCTTTTTTTTTTGCGGGGAAAAAGTGGAATAGCGAGGAAAAATCTTTTTTAAAAGGAAAAGAAAAAGACTGGTTTCCCTTTTCGGATAATCGTCGTCGTTTAAAAACTGTCCGTAGAAATTATAACGATTTTTTTCTTTTCTTTTTTTTTTTTTAATCACCGCATAATGACGAACTTCGCGGAAAGATCAACCGCGGCGAGTCGCGAGACTGAATCACAGCATGGAGTATCCGGTCCATTCATACGTAAACTCGTTTTGTTCGAGTCATTCGATTGAAACCATCGCGCCCCGGCGATATTGACGTTCACTTAACGCTACTTTCGCAATAAAATATTCATAGGCGAAATTCTTCTCGCTTAGACGTAATATTTATTATTGGATAAATCACATTGGAATTGGTTGAATTTGATATATATATATATATATATATATATATATATATATATATTTGATATATTTATATATATATATACACTTGCGTACTTGCAAATAATATACTTTGTACCTTTGGTCGTCGCAATTTTTTTGTTTTCTCTATTGCGTTATATTGTTACAGAGTAAACATTTTATACGGTATTCATATATCATCATACGCGGCAGTGGAAGAGAGGGAAGAGAGGGGGGAAGAACTGTTAGAGCACACGTCAGTGTCGTAGAAACGATCTTTCTTCGTTCACTTTTAATAGGTGAGGAAGGTGAGGGAAGGAAAGGAGGGAGGGGGAGGAGGAGACATTATGGAAAAGAATTCGAAGAAGATTCCTTTCGTGTTCTTCCAGCGATCTGGTATATCGAGCGTAAAATATAAAAAAAAAAAAAAATGAGAAAAAAGAGAGAGAGAGAGAGAGAGAGAGAAAGAGAGAAAGAAAGTCCGAAAGTGAAAGAAGATGAGATGTAATGGGAAACCAAGACAACACCACATGTCTTTCGAAGGCACACTTTCAAGGGAACCCATAAAATCTAGCTTAGCTATAGGACGAACGTATTTTCGAACGTTTTAGAAGGCTTTATTCTTACGTTCATTGGACTGTTAATAATCGAAAAATGTTCTTTTTTACTTTTTTTTTTTTTTTCTTTTTTTGATCCCTCGTATATACGCGTCAATGGAAACAAAAATTTTGGAATCTCGTGGCATCGAATTTTGTTTAGACGAACCTGCGCCATTATATACTAAAAATAGTCTAGCTATCGGGCTCCGACCTTATCGTTATCACTTCTGTCACGTTTGTAAGCTTCTTGAAAATGTCACCGGGTATATATACATGTAATATATGTATATGCACGTTACATATAATATGTATATATAAATATGTGCGCCCGTGTATATGCGTGTTCCTGTCGAAGCAAGGTAAACGACACCTTTCAACGGAAATCATTATGGTTGGCCTTGTTACTATTAATTAAACGATTAGCAATCGCCTACGTCTACGCCTATGAATTTACTTAGAAGTTTTTTTTTTTTTTTTTCTTAGAAAATATTAATCGAGCCACTCGATTCGAATTTCCGTGCGAATTTAATTCCTAACTTGGCGAAATCAAAAACCCACGTCATTCGAATCATTTTCACGTAAAGATGAACGAATAAGCATTTTATATCATTATTATGATGATGATTATTATTATTATTTGCTTTCTCTGTTTTATTTTTTTCTTTATTTTGGATCCTTTCGTTCGACTATGGTTAGCTTTTTCTATCTACGTGTTACGAGCTCAAAGAAAAAAAGGTTGGAGAAATAGCCTCTTAGAGTCCGGAAATGTCGTGGGATTATGGAAACCATTGGACGTCGTTTTATAATTAGAGCGGATGAGAAAGAAAAATCAGTGGGACTTGGTTTAACTCTTCTAATGTTTCCTCTCTCTCTCTCTCTCTCTTTTTCTTTCGTGTTTGTCTTTTTCTTATTTCTATCTTTCCTTCTCTCCTTTCATTTCTTTCATAGTTACGAAACCGCAATTTTCTACTTTTTTTTTCCTTCCTATCTTCTTTTATATATTTATGTATATATATATATATTTTTTTTTTCACTATTTTAATCGAGAATAATTATAAATGACGGCCTTGTATCGTATATCGAGATCGTTTAGCAACACGCCCCACTATCTATGTCATTTCCGTGCATTCTATTCGTCGATGATGGAATATTTTACGATACGAGATATATTATAGCGTTCACTTTACCGTCATTTAAAATTACAATTTAATTTATGATTGATTATTATTATTTATCAATGATAGTCTCGCGATATAGTGTACCGGTGTATATATATATATATATATATATATTTTTTTTTTATCGTAAAATCGTATGTTTAAAACGATTTCGATTCGTCGATTTCTAAATAAATAATTATATTATCGTAATCAAATCAATATCGTTCACGTGTCAAATCGATCGACACGTTGTTTAGACGTTTATTTTTTCTTTTTGTAAATTTAAACGTCAAGGCACTCGACGGACTCCTCATTTTTTTTTATATTTATAACAAATTTCCCTAATTGCCCCTTAGTTTAACGCTGTCGAGTGAGAAAATACTTTTCGCCGTCGAATAAAAAAATAATTTACTTCGAAAGCCGTTCCGATCGATTAGGTGGTACTACAGTGTATATCATTGCAACAATGCAATTCAAACGCAGCAACATGGACTTTGTACGTTCTACAATGTTTTGTTGAATTTATATTTTGAAGGGAATTTTTGAAAAACAATTTATATCGTTTCATCGCATTTTTCGACTTCTTTTTTCTTTTTTTTTTTAATGGATTTATAGAGTTGATTGATAGAGTTAATCGATTTAGCAAATCAATGGCTCATATATATATATATATATATATCTTTGTTTGTATTTCGAAATTAGGATTGATTCAAGAGAGAAATAGAAAGAAAAAGAGACTTTAAGATTATTTCTCTTCGAGATCAGTTAGTTGTGGGGCGATGGCGGGGGGGGGGGGCGGGGGAGGAAGAAAAGGAGCGATAAATCAAACGATAAATCTTCCCATACCCCTTTTAAAACGTTTTCTTACTATTATATCACGTATGGCTCCCGGACGAAACGTAAATCAAATACCACCACTTGTCAGGACGATTTCCGTCTTTTTCCTGTCTCTTATTCGATGGCTTTATATAAAATTGTCGAAAAGAACCCGCGTACGTACGACGTATTTATACGTGAAGAAGAAGAAGAAGAAGAAGAAGAAGAAGAAGAAGAAGAAGAAGACGAAACGCGTCGTTTGTCACACACGAAAATATATTTTCATTCGGTACGTGTGTGTTTCTCGATGATGTGGAAGAATCGATCGTTAACTTACGAACAACAACGAACACGAATAACGATTTTAACGAGGAGGAACGAAAAGACGTGGATCAAATAAAGAAAACGATCGTCATGATCTTATGGTGTTTATACGGTCTTTTTTTCTCTCTCTTACTCTCTTTCTTTCTCTCTCTCTCTCTCTCTCTTTTTTCAGGGTGATATATATATATGTATATGTATGTGTGTGCGTGGGTGTGGTGATTGATGTGCATTCATCTTTATGCACGTCGAATGGCGCCATCAAGTATACATATATATTGTTGCGTTTCAACCCTCTTACCTTCCTCTTAGCATAATAAATTTCGTTAGCTTCTTTCCTTCTTTCTTTCTTTCTTTCTTTCTTTCTCTCTCTCTCTCTCTTTTTTTTTTGCTTCTTTTCCATCAACGATCCAACGACACTTTCCTCGTACATCTTATCGTTACTCTCAGGCGTTAGATTTACGCGTTAAACGATTACTTCACATATCTTCCTTTCGATCCGTTTCGCGAATGACACCGTGTATCGTCATTCATTGATTAAGGATTAAAGAAATTGAACATATATATATATATATATGTATGTATATGTATATATCTTTTGGAAGAGATTGATTAATGAGTATTTTCGTCTAATGTATTTTTGAAAATACGAAACGCA
>OU964983.1:3746321-3778821 GCA_918808275.2 Dolichovespula sylvestris | reverse complement strand
ACTATTAGTTACGCACGTTAAATTGATGACTCTCTTTTCTAAGTCTATCCTTTTCTTTTATTTTTCTTTCTTTCTTTCTTTCTTTCTTTATTTCTCTTTTCTTTTACTCCAAGCTAGATCGTCCTGTCGATTTTAGACTTTTTCAATTTTTTTCTTTTTTTTTCTTTTTGTCTTTATCTAGCAAAAATATGTAATCGTCAAGTTTTAATCTATATATATATTGTTGCAAGACAGTGTCGGATGTTACGAAAGATTTGTCCAATGTATTTTATAATTCGACGAGATAAACGAAGTGAATAAACGTAAATTATTTATCTAAATTAGCCGAGCATCGCATCAATCATATTCAGGATAAGCGCACTCGTCAGTCAAATCGAATTAGGTGTGTTTATTATTATCGTCTTTAGTAACATCGATTAATATATATATATATAATGACGTTCTTAGAGGTACGTCTTGTTCGGTTTGATTTTTTCGTTTATAATAAGATATTATTTCGGACTAGACGATTAGAGAGATATGTTTCTATTATCGAACGAAATTATCTATGATATACGATAGTGAATTAGTAGAGGTCGGTGACAGAACCATACCAGGTCCGTATAATTGGTCCTTCCTCTGTTGCTGATTGTTTTAAACGAGAACAACTCGAGCAACTTTAAGTCCCCTGGGTTTACCACCACCACCAACACGCGTGCGCTCGCTCGCTCGCTCGCGCGCGCGCGATTATTAGCGGCACACAGTGCGACCGACCGTGCGTGGAACGCTCGCATCCGGTTTCTCCGCGCTATAACAATGCGCGTACGATGCCGACATTTTGCTTCCATCCCGTCGATTATATTACACGTACAATTCTTCTAATCTCTCGTAGAGACGATACCGCTTCGCGGCTCCTTTTTCGTTCTTCTTTTTTTCTTTTTTTTTTTTTTTTATTTGCTCGCGAGAGAAAGAGAGAACTTACGCACGAAGACAGTCAGTCGGAAGTTTCGTCGTAAAATTTGTTCGAAAAGAAATTAAAAAAAAAAAAAAAAGAAAAAGAAACACGCGTTTGGAGATTTCGAACAGTTCGGTAGTTTAAGGGTTTAAACGTCGACAGTATAGAATTGCGTTTGTTGTTGTTGTTGTTGTCGTCGTTGCTGGTGTTGTGTCTGAACGGACGAGAGGAAAAGAGGCAAATTAAAAAAAAAAAAAAAAGGGGGAAAAAGAAGAAAGAAACAGATTTTTGTTTTATTTATTTTTCTGTCTAGACAAGATACGCGTGATTCCACGCGTGCGATGATGCTATGCGCCTATTTACAGCTGTCGTACGAGTAGTAGTAGTAGTAATAGTGGTAGTAATAGTAGTATTAGTTAGTAGTCGTCGTCGTCGTCGTAACTTACGGGACCCACTTGAAACGTTCAAAGCTTGTAACATCTTCTTGGACATCTTGTATTTAAGGGCGTACTCTTATGTATATATGTATGTACGTACGTGCATACATATATATATATACATACGTATGTGACACGCGTGCCGAGAGTTCTATTAAGGGCTTTCGGAATAAACGAGAAAGAAAGAGAGAGAGAGAGAGAGAGAGATCTTTTCGTTAGTAAGAGACCAACGGGAGAATATTGATAGTAATCGTAGGTTATGGTTTCGTGCGAATCGTTTCCGATTATCCTTCCTTTCGTATAGACTTTTCGAAGAATTTTCTCGTAACATTTTTTTCTCTTCTGTTTTTGCTTTTTCTCCCCTTTTACTTAAAAATTCATATACGAAGATACTCTCGAATCTTTTTTTTTTACAACACCGCCACGATACGGTACGATACCGTAGGGTGCTCACCTAGTTGTATGACACATTTTACGATTATCTTATATTTCTTTTCTTTTCTTTTCATTCGAATCTCGTGCATCGCGTAATGGGATTTAAGAGTGTCGCGAGAATAAATCAAATCCAAGCGGGTACGTTCCGTGTATACGCGCAGGATTAAACGTAACTTCGTCGTCCCCTCGACCCTCCCTCTTTTCTCGTGTTTTTTCGCGCGTTTCTTTATTTCTTTCTTTTCTTTTCTTTTCTTTTCTTTTTTTTTCTTTCTTTTTTTGTACGTCGACTTCTTTTTATGGTTTCGTCGGAGCACGTCACGGCAGGGCGAGCGCAAAATCGCCCTTGTTCTCGGTCGATGGCACCCGGGAATCATCGTCTCGGAGGACGGAAGGACGGTGGTAGGGAGGGAGGGAGGGAGGGAGGGAGGGCAGGAGGGCGGGAGGGACGGACGGACGGACGCACACCTGACTGCGGACGTCGTAAGCGGGGCCGATAAGGTCTCGGCAAGGGCAGTTTATCTCGGTACGTAATAAACCTGCCGGGGTAGGGGGGTGGGGAGAAGGGTACTATATAACTAACGCGGTGCTTGCATGAATAATTCAAATGGGAAGACAACGAAGAAAGGTAGCCGACCGTGACGAAAACAATTGGCCGCTAAAAAATATTAAAGTTTGAATCCCTTTTTTTGCTTACTTCTGTCGTTTGGATTTTTTCTTTTGTCCTTCTTCGGTCAAATCGACGTAATTAATTAATTGATTAATTAATTTGATCGATCGATCGATCGATCGATTAAAGAACGTTGTATTTCGTTGGTCGATTTGTTTCTCTTTTTTATTTTTTATTTTGTTTGTTTCTTTTTTATTTCCTTTGAATAAATCTTCTCCATAGATTAATCCCTACAAGATATTATCCGTTGCTTATAGGTGAAAAATAAAATGGACGTCATCTTGGTACGCCGCTGTTATGTCTCATTTAACCCGTCCTCTTAACTTCACTTGACCAAGTGTCAATAAGTCGCGGGGCTAAGACGAGATCAAAAAATTCACGGAGAGAGAGAGAGAGAGAGAGAGAGAGAGAGAGAGAGAGAGAGAGAGAGAAAGCTCGGCCGAGTTTCTTCTTCGTCATCTTATTCGTTGATCGAGGTAATTTCTTTCGTATTTTTTCCCCTTTTTTTTTCTTGACGTCTTTTAATCGGCCATAACGAATACTCTCTGATGATATTAAATCCATGGTGGATTTTTTTTTTCTTTTCTTTTTCACGAAAACCGATCGACCCCAACTCGCGTATTACCGACGGCGAGATTTATTTATTCGTCTTTTTCGTATTTTTTTTTTTTTTTTGTCGAGGGCACATGATTCACCTCGTTCGTTAGTTCAGTTCATGTATTATCCTCTTCAATCGTTTGCCTTTTGAACTTAATCGCGCTAGACAAAGAAAGGTCATTATTCTGTCTTAGCGAATGACGTGTGCGCGGGATTGGAAGTGTTTTCTCTTTTTTCTTTTTTTCTTTTTTTTTTTTTTTGTCATCGTCGTCGTCGTCGTACGAAACAATAGAGATGAAAATTGATTTTACGCAATATTCTCGGATGGGTTGGATCGAAGGAGAGAAAAAGAGAGAAAAGGAATCATCATCATCATCATCATCAGCATCAGCATAAGCATCAGAACATCGGCATCATCGGCATCATCGTCAAGATTCTATTATTATACTCGTAGGAGGAGTTGCGCTCGCTTGTCCCACGCAGGTGCATTACTGCACCTGCACTTTAGATCGTAAATACTAATGCCTATGTATAATAACCCCGTCTACAACCCACCCCCTACCCCGTCCTTTTTCTCTCCGGGTAAGAGGGTGAGAGAGAGAGAGAGAGAGAGTTAACCCTATTTTTAGGTTTAAGCTTTTCCCTCGTCGAATTCGACCATCATAGCAATAATAAGAAGTTTCTCCATAGGGAGTTTAGGGTTCATTGCACCGGAAGTTTCCTCGTCGGGTAACTCGCGTTAACTCTTTCATCGGAACACTCGAATTTGAAAAGCTACGAACAAGAATCGTTTATCTTGTATGACGATCGTTCGTCATCGTCCAGTTTGTTCCCATTTCTGAAGTACCAGACTAGATTTGTTCTATCTATCCGTGTCTATCTCTTTTTCTCCCTACTCGTTCTCTATCGTTCGCTGTCTCTCTCTCACTCTCTCTCTCTCTCTCTCTCTCTCATTCTCTCATTCTCTCTTTCTTTCTCACTCGAACATCAGTCTAAGAGAGAAAGTTGTATGATCGGGACACCCGTTAGATCGCAGTCCGAAAGAGATACGCCTTGGTGCTGGCGCCGTGCCTATCATTACGTTGTTTAACTCATAATACATCGTAACACGTACGCTACCGAGAGTCTTCTCGTGTATTACGAGCGTTTACGCGTTTCAACGGGCCATATATACATACGTACATACATACATATATTTATATATATTGTGTAGTAAAGAGAGAGAGAGAGAGAGAGAGAGAGAGAGAAAATTATGTGGTGGGAGAAAGAAGCGTGAACACCGACATGGTACACTGACCGTTCTCACACGATATCATAAAGTATACTATGTATGTACATATGTCTAATACTTTAACGAAGATCGTCGGCATAATGAATACAACCACTGTCTATCTGTCTCCTTCTGACGCATTGAACTTCTTTTTGTTTTTTCTTTTCTTTTTGTTTTCTTATTTCGTTACTTACGAACGTGTTTCTGTGTGGACTCGTATATATCTTGATACATACGCGTATGTATTATATATGATATGAAATCTCTGTTGGTAGATTCATCTAATTATATATGTGAAATCATTCATATTCATAATCTACGCACGTCTCCGTATGTATATATATATATATACATATCTGAAATTATTTATTTGAGAGTATCGAACAAAATGATTTCGTGTATATCAAACGTGTGATGGTATCGATACGTTTGAACGCGAGGGTCGATTATTGAGCGAGATTTGTTATTCGATTCGATAAACTTCAATGAAAACATTTCTTTCGGATCTCGTTCGTAACACTCGATTAAAAACTTTGAAAAATGTATATTTTCTCTAAACGATAATATCAATAGTCGTTTGGTGGTCAATGGGCGATCGATTCTTTTTTCCTACGTATCCCTTTTTTCGTTTTCGCTCCCTTTTTTTACCCTTCGAATCGGTATATTCATTCGTAAGTTTTTTGTTCCCCGGAGAAGAGGAAGATATACGCGAGAGAAAAAGAACACGAATAAAAGAAAAAAAAAAAAAAAAAAGAAAAGAAAAACAAAAATCGTCGACGATCAGGATACGTCTATCGTTTATCCACACGAATCCCTTCCGGTCAACCCACTTTAGGACGAAATGCGATTGCATCGAAGGGAACGAGGAGGAGCAACAGCCACAGTCACAGCCATAGCCACAACTACAGCGACCAGTCTCGTGTGTTTGGTACAGAGGACACGGATCGAACTTCCGGCTGTCTCTTCGAACCCTTCGTTCCTTCTCTATCTTCCATCCGGTCAGCCTTCGAACGGTCAACGCGAAGAGCAGAGACACAATATTTTATGTATCAACAACGGGTCATACCCCTCCTACTCCTCCTCCTCCTCCTCCTCCTCCTCCTCTTGCCCTGCCCCCGTATTAAGCTCGAATCCCGTTACGTGCGTACGTAATAACATTAGGTACGAACCCTTTACGCTTCCTCGTCGTATTTAGGATGGGCGGTGGGTTTTCGGTTTCTCCGGCCTTGAAAGTTTCCTTCAATCGCGAAAAAAAAACGGATACGAGTTCCGATCGGTGTTTTCAATATGCGACGTTGGTATTAACGAATGGAATTTTTTCATCGATCGAGACGAGTCGATTGATCGATCGATCGATCGATCGACCATTTCCCCCCGTGGGCGCGTAGTTTTTCTTAAAATTCGTGAAAATAAGTACGCGAAGCGTTGACGGTTTACGCGGGTACGATTACGTTATTCCCGATATACGATTTATAATGTTTGCCTTTTAGCCCTATAAGAGTGTAAACTCGGTTATCGCACAACGGACGTATACTTGAACGCGCGCTGAGTTCATTGATATCGAGAAGAGATAGAATGGGACGCGAGGAAACGATGTAGAAAGAGGGATAGAGAGAGAGAGAGAGAGAGAGAGAGATAGAGGGAAGAGGGAAGAGGGAAGAGGGAAGAGGGAAGAGGGAAGAGGGAGAGGTGGCAGTCATCGTAAAAGAAAGAGTCAATGGGACCACTGTATGCCAGATGGTCGGGGAACACAGCCCTCTAGATATTACAACGTCGGACCCCATCCAGCATTTTACTTACTATTTCTTAATGAAAAGAAAAGATTCTCGTTTAACTTAGCGTATCGTAACTATTAGACGGCGACTTCTACATGGAAATGGGACTAAGACGAGAAAGAGAAAGAGAGAGAGAGAGAGAGAGAGGGAGAAGGGGAGGGGGGCATAAATCAAAAGTATTTTATAGTTCGCTCGAATTTTTTTGTTGTTCTTCCGTCGAATTTCCATCGAAAGATCCTCCAGGATATTTTCCTGGTTAGACCCTTTCTGGTTGGTGGAATTTTAAAAGGGTTCCCTTAACGGTACAAGTGGGTTTTTCTTGCTTCTTCTTAGAATTAGAAGAAAAATAAATAAATAAATAAATAAAGGGAGAAATAGACACGAACGAACGGGAGACGTCGCTCGCAGTAGCAGGTAACGTTGAGAATCGAAAGTAGAATAGAAAACGTTGGGTGATGCTGAGAGAAAGAGAGAGAGAGAGAGAGAGAGAGAGAGACCAAGGAAGAAACGAGATGATTAATTCCTGCGGTCGAGCTAGTAACGCGAGACTCGCTAGAGGATCCTTCTTAGAGACGGAAAGTTTTTATCTCGTTGTGGCTAACTTGTCTTGAGGTACCTACCTACAACGTTAACTCGCGAACAGGTTGCACACTTATTATTATTATTATTGTTGTTGTTGTTATTATCATTGTTATTATTATTATTATTATTATTATTATTATTACTCCTGATAGGTGAGCGTGCGGCAGATGAGCCAGGAAATTTTCTTTTCTTAGTTTTCCGTATCCGTCGTCATACTTTAACGCGATGATTCATGGTTGAAAGAGTACCACCATTGTGTATTGTTAAAGTTGAATTCTGATCGAGATGATCGAAGGAGGAGGAAGTGGTGGAAGAGGAGGAGGAGGAGGAAAACTACTACTACTACTACTACTAGTGAGTGGCTCGATCGTGGATGAAGGGATTGCTTTGATCAATTTCCTTGACAATTATTTGATTCCATCGAACTCGTAGACCGGATCGATGTCGAGAATCGATGTCTTTGTACTCTCTCCTGGGATCGGAAGTGGCACCACCACCACCACTACCATCACCACCACCATCGAGGAAGACGTACCGTATAACTTTATTCTCCTTTATATTTTCGTATTTGACCGCACGATATGGACTCGGGAGGGGGCATAGAGGGTGGGAGGATGGGAGAGAGGGAGAGACGGACAGGGAGAGACAGGGAGAGACAGGGAGAGACAGGGAGAGACAGGGAGAGACAGGGAGAGACAGGGAGAGACAGGGAGAGACAGGGAGAGACAGGGAGAGACAGGGAGAGACAGGGAGAGACAGGGAGAGACAGGGAGAGACAGGGAAAGACAAGGAGAGACAGGGAAAGACAAGGAGAGACAGGGAGATACAGGGAGAGACAGGGAGAGACAGGGAGAGACAAGGAGAGACAGGGAGAGACAGGGAGAGACAGGGAGAGACAGGAAGAGACAGGGAGAGACAGGGAGAGACAGGGAGAGACAGGGAGAGACAGGGAGAGACAGGGAGAGACAGGGAGAGACAGGGAGAGACAGGGAGAGACAGGGAGAGACAGGGAGAGACAGGGAGAGACAGGGAGAGACAGGGAGAGACAGGGAGAGACAGGGAGAGACAGGGAGAGACAGGGAGGTTTGGCCCTCGAGCATTGTACGGTCAGGATCTCACAAGGTATCATTATTCGAACCCCATCCAACAAACTGAGAGAAAGAGAGAGAGAGAGAGAGAGAGAGAGAGAGAGAGAGAGAGAAATAGAGAAAGAGAGAGAGAGCCTCGAGCTCTCCGTAAAGCCATACGCCAAGAATGTTAAGTGTCGCAATCGTTCATTGTTCGGCGTTGCACGAAGGAGAAGCTCGGCCATCTGCAGGGAACCGGGAACTCGCCGCAATTCTTCTCTCCCTAACCCTTTTTCTCTCTTTTTTTTTTATATTTTTGTATTGTTTCGTTTTGTTGTGCTTTTTCTTTTTTTTTTTGTTTTGTTTTGGTCTTGCGCCAGATGTTCGATTCAATATGGAACAGAAGCATCGATAGAAAGAAGAGGAGGGAGAAGAATAGGTCATTCGTAAATATAGTATAGTAGAAAAGGGTAAACAATGAGTTTTTGGTATTAATTTTTCAAGTAGGTTCGATATTTAATTTTTCTTTTTTTTTTTTCGTTTTTCTCTCGAGAGGTTCGTTCGAGGATACTTGCAGAATGTTTACGAGCGTTTCGATATTCGTGCAGTTGGTTTTTCAACGAAGGGATTGTTAGAATGCAATTTTATATCGATTATTAATATCGATTGGATTCCGTTTACTTAGTCTTTGTTAAGAAGAAATAAAAAAAGAAGAAAAATTCAGTCATTTAAAAAGATTTTACTTTCTTATTTTTATATTTTTAAGGACACTCGCACGAAACGTTTCCAGTTTCTGTGGATATGTTTGTTCTCAAGGACGTTAAATGCGTTAGATTCTCAGAATGCAATTCTGTCGTCCTACTCAGTGACACCATTGCCATATCTACCGCGAACTTTCCTGGTGACATAAGCCGATTTGGCGCCTGACTATTAAACACCACGATATGTTCCTAAGTATATATGTATATATATATATATATATATATATATATATATACGTACATTGTGAATGCATTAGCACGTGCTCGCAATGTGAACACATCGTAATCTCATACTGAGAGAGTCAGCCGATGGATCGAGGAAAGCATCATCTAAATATAATCATTATTTCTAAGAATCTCTCGTACTTATCTTGAATGAGAATTCATAAATTCCAACGATAAAAACGAGTAGGAACTGACTGGTCGTAGATGGATTTTGTCGTGTGAAAGTAAAAAGGAAACGAAAACGCATAACGAAAAAAGAAAAAAGAAAAGAAACGAAAAAGAACGACAATGATTTGAAATTTGGGGTTCATTCGTGATTGAAACGAGATAGATCAAGGATAAATGGAGATAAAGAAAAGAAAATTTATTGATTCATCCGGGATCAACCGGTTGGTGAGAATTCCCCTATCTCCCTTCCCCTCCATTACCAATACTCTCTCAACAACACTTTCCCGTATTGCAACGGACACAAGGGTACCACGTGCTGGGCTTTTACGCTTTCACCTCGTGCCACACACACACACACACACACACACACAAACACACACGCGCGCGACCAATCCCCCGCGAACGACATTCATGCTCGAGGAATTCAAGTAATCTCCAACGATAATCGAGCTACGTGTGTCTCGATCGTTTTTTAGATCGTTTCGATCGGTCGATTGATTTTTATCGATTGATATTCAAAATCGACATCCGCCCTGGTTATATTACGAAACTCGACGTCGCAAGCGATTAGAGAAACAAACGGGACGATTGTACGGCCGCGTTATACCCGTTGGTATGAACATTTGGAAGAATATCTTATTCGATTCGTTGAACCGATGCGTTTAAAATCGTCGTCGTCGTTCTATATGGATAAAGAAAAGAAAAAGAAAAAGAAAATCCATTCGAGACGCGTTCGTAGAGCCGGAAGATAATTCTCGACTCGGCCGGCCGTCTCGCCGAGTGTAGAATTTTCAAGCTCGATGATGAATTTAAACGCAGGTCTCGTTATTAAGAGTCAGTCTCGCGAAGTTCATCCGAGTTAAACCTAATCGACGACTATTATACACACACACACACACACATATATATATATATATATATCTTCGAACGTACTTGGAAAGGTAAACGAGAGGAGGAATCGCGTCGAGATGTGTTACGTAATAAACGATTATGCGGCCGTTAGTTAAGCAACGAATTCCGGTTTGCAGTTACTTCTCAAATCAAGGATGTAACGTCGTTTTATTCTTCTCGCGGACTTGCTTATGCGTGTGCGTGCGCGCGCGTGTATAGAGTGCATGGTATCGACCATTTCAATCGGTCGGAATTATCACCAACTGACCTTGGCCAAGAAACGTTCCCCGTGGCAGAATGTTACTGGACAAGGTTGAAGTTGCAATCTTACGATCTATCGACCGATCGAAATTTTTTCCAAAGGCGATATTACCCGAACGCCATTCATAATACGTCCAAGAAACTGATCGAATTTCTTTTCTCTTTTTCTGTTTTTCCTTTATCTTCCTTTTTTATTAATTTCTTGTTTCGTTCATTCTATTAATACCTTCGAATGAATTGCGAAAGATTTTAGATTGAAAATAAGAGAAACACGGAGTGTTGGAATTTCAATCAAGTATCCATGAATGGCGCAAAGATCGAGTGAAGTGAAAAGAAACACAGAGAGAGAGAGAGAGAAAGAGAGAGAGTGTTCCATTATCGCCCATTAGATTTTTTTTCTATTTTTTTTTTTTTTTTTTTGTTAAATTTATCGTATCGACAATAACGCGTACGTCGCGACGTACGTTATTATCGGCCGCAAGCAATAAACTCGTTATTATCAATGTTTCAACTATTCGCAGGGGCGTTTGAATTAATGAAAGATCTAACTTAAAGAGTTCATTCTATTTTCTTTCTTTCTTACTTTCTTTCTTTCCTTCTTTATTCTCTTTTTTTTTTTCCATTATATTACGTCACATACATCTCTCATGAGCGGATCATTATCGTCGTGCCCGGATAAATACGGATTTCGCGTTTATCATCAACGGAGTTAGGTTACTTCGGTTCGGATGAATGATTTCTTTCTTTCTTTCTTTCTTTCTTTCTTTCTTTCTTTCTTTTTCGTTACTTTTCTTTTTTTTATGTTCTTTTCTTTTCTTTTTTTTTTTCTTAGATCGTTCAGTTCGAACGATAGACGAGGGCTCTCCTCTCTAGGTTTCGTGGAAAAACGGGTAAACGGCGTAGAGATAAGAGAGAGAGAGAGAGAGAGAGAGAGAGAGAGAGAGAGAAAGAGAGAGAGATAACGGCGAGACAGTGAGGATGCAGATAAACCGGGAAGAAGACCATTTAACGATTTTATTTATTCGAAACGACGTTGCGACCGAACGCGCGCGGGGCTCTTTATCGCGACGGAAGCCAAAGCCCCAACCAAGCTAATTCTCAGTACTAATTGGACGTAACGAGACGACACCGAGAAAGGTTTGTGACCGTGTCGATCGGATTGGATCGGATCGGATCGGATCGGATCGGATCGGATCGATTTCTCCGACCTTTCAAAATCTAGAACGATCTGGATTGTTTCTTTTCTTTTCTTTCTTTCTTTCTTTCTTTCTTTTGTTGTTTCTTTTCTTTTTCCCCTCTCTTTTTCTCGAATATTCATTAGATGGAAAAAGATCTCTTAGAATGTTTTAGATCTCTCTCTCTCTCTCTCTCTCTCTCTCTCTCTCTCTCTCTCTCTCACTCTCTCTCTTTTTTGTACCGTGTAAACGTGTTTACTTAAACTCTTTCGCTCTTTTAAGAATCACAAGCCGAGAGTTCATATTTGTGTGTGTGTGTGTGTGTTAGAAAAAGAGAGAGATCGAATGAACACAAAAAGATTCGGAGGTCCCTCTCTACGGTCGACTTATAATAAACCTATAATTATACATGAAGGAACGTGGTTTGTAAGGGGTCGTTTAGTATTCTTTAAATAGATCATCGTAAGATGCTCCACGTACATATCCAATTGGCCGATAGCGTTAATATTATTATATTTTTTTTTTCATTAATTAATAATATGCATATACACACACACACACACACACACACACATATAATCGTGTAATCGTACAACTAATACAACAGCGTATACGCGTACGTTCGTTAATAATTACGTCGTATGAAATTCTTGTTCAATTAGATCAAAAAATTCGATCGTCGTTGAGACGATTAAATTAGATCGTTCGTTGAATATTATTGATCGAACGATCGACGAATTTCCTAATCGATTTTTCTTAGACTCGACAAAGGCATTGCAATGTAATATGTGTTCCATGCGATGAGAGGGAAGTATTATCCTTGGTTATGGGCAAGGACCTCCTCCGGATGAGTCGTATCCTGATTACGGGGACCATTGTGATCCACGCTATACAAGGACCTTTCATGTTGTAAAAGAGAGAGAGAGAGAGAGAGAGAGAGAGAGAGAGAGAGAGAGAAAGCCTTGACGAGATAGCTCGTATATAGTAGCCATGATGCGGGCCAGACCACCGGCAGCACGTAATAATTAACACGGTCGACGATTTATCATGTCCACCCCCTCTTACCTACCCATTTCCTGGTACGTACACGAATGAAGAAAACAGAGAGAGAGAGAGAGTAAAAAAAAATAAAAAAGAAAAACCCCTTCCCTAAAAAAAAAAAGGTACATAGAAAGTGAGGGATACTATCGTCGAACTCTTTGAAAGATTTCACTTGATTTATTCCCGAGACTAAAACAAATGCAATCATCTTTCTAATTATTCGTTACTTCTTTAGACTTCTTTGGTATCGTTCCCATGGGGTTGGAGTGGGGCGGGGAGGGATGGCACGGAGGGAGGGTTGCATGGAATACGTAATTAGGCATTGTCTCCGTTCTGTTTTCATTTCTTCCCTTTTTGTTTATTCGTTCCCCTTCACTTTCTCTCTCTCTCGATTTATTTCTTTTTTTTTTTCCTTCTTTTCTTTTTATATATATATATATATATATATATATATATATATATATATATATATATATATATTTAGGACCCTTCGCGTCCTTGGGAAGCGCCGACCTTCGAGCGGAGTCAACGATGCGAGGATTTTCGTAAGAACGTTACTTATCGTCTGATGCGATTTCGAAATCCTGCGACTGGACGGGGTGGCTGGAGGGGGTGGGGGCGGGCTCATACTCGTGTATCTCGTGGGTTAACTTCGAAACGCAGTCGATTTCAAATCGGGAACGGAGAATGGATTTGTGCAATAGAGTCTCCTAGTTCGCGGAGTTTTTAAACTCGCAGTCGAAGAAAAGCGGAAACACGGGCTACCGCGCCGGATGTCGTTTTGCGCGCTCGCTCGCTCGCGAGAGAGAGAGAGAAAGAGAGAGAGAGAGAGGGAGAGAGAGAAAGAGAGAGAGAGAGAGAGAGAGGTCGGCGAGACGGGGGAGCAGCAACATGGCAGTGGCAACGTGTGCGTTGTGTTCGTGTTTGTATTTGTGTTTGCGTTTGCGTTTGCGTTTGCGTTTGTGTTTGTGTTTGTGTTTGTGTTTGTGTTTGTGTTTGTGTCGGGCCACTACCTACGACTTATACTCCCGGGCACCAGGGGATCAACAGCGGAACGAAACTTGCCGCACGCTTTCGTACCTGTCCTGGAATTATTAGTATGAGCGGACTTTTACATGGGATTGGATTACCTCGAGATCTTGCGGTCTTTTTTATACCTTCTTTTTTTCTTTTTTCTTCTTTCTTTCTTTTTTTTTTTTTTTTGTTTTTTTTTTCTTTTTTGCTTTTTGTTTGTTCTTTAAAGTCGAAGGACAAAGGACCGAGGACGAATAATTCCCTAAGAATAATTCGCGTTCGATTGACCCACCGATCATATATTATTATTATTATTATTATTATTGTGATTATTATTATTATAATATTAACTGTTTCACAGCAATAACGGTTCATATCGAATGAAGAGGGGAAAAAAAGGGTTTTACTGGACTACTTGTATTTTATATGATAGGTCTCAGCAATTAATCTAATCGTTGAAGGAATAGTAGAAGTAGAAGAAGAGGATAACTAAGAGGAAGGAGAAGATAATAATAAAAATGGCGGAAATGGACAAAACCATTGGATTATAAGTTGGTTTCGTCTTTTCTACCTTCTTATCCTCCATTCGTTCAAAGGCCGTAGCTAATCGAGAAAGATCCTTCATGATCGCAGACTCCTCTCTTTCTCTCTCTCTCTCTTTCTCTCTCTTTCTCTCTCTTTCTCTCTCTTTCTCTTTCTCGGTGCACATGACGTTGCATTTATTTGTCAGTGTTTATGATGATGATGAACATCGCGATCGGCATGACAAGGCACTTGGTTTTCGAGATGGAAATTCGACAAAACAGAAACAGTTAGGTACGATCGCTGCGACACTATATATATATATATATATATATATATATATCGCGTATAGTCGATTTGTTATAAAGTATGGAGTATTGATTTATTTCTTTTCGGGGGAAAAGAAAAAAGAGAGAGAGAGAGAGAGAGAGAGAGAGAGAGAGAGAGAGAAAAGAAAAAGAAAAAGAAACGAAATTGTCTACGAACAGCTTTCTCCTTGCGTTTCCGGATAAAATCGTTGATTTCTATTTTGATTTTTTCCCTTGGCGAAACGAGAATTCGAAAGGGACTCCTACGTCAAGTTTTACCACAGTAATACTGACCCACGAGAGGGAAAGAGAGAGACAGACAGAGAGAGAGAGAGAGAGAAAGAGAGAGAGAGAGAGAGAGAGAGAGAGAGAGAGAGAGAGAGAGAGAGAGAGAGATAAAATAAGAGCGATTAAGTGGATCCGCAAGGGTAAACGCAGCTCGTATAGTTTTTCACTTCTCATTGTGAGTTAGCCGCAATGTGCGACGCTCGGTATGCGGGGTTCTCACAGAGAATTCTTCGTTCAAGAGAGAGAGAGATAGAGAGTCACAGAGAGAGAGAGAGAGAGAGAGAGAGACAAAAAAAGATGGAAGGTTTACTACGAGCTTGGGAGGCTTGCTTCAAAACGAGGGATCTCGCTTTTAACACTTATAATATTATTCTCTTACCGACAGAAGGAGATCTCTTTTTATTTTTTTTATTTTTCCTTTTTTTCCTCTCTCTTTTTTCCCTTTTTTCCCCTGTTTTTTTTTTCTTCTTATTTTCTTTTCATACTCGGAGATCTCTTTTAGAGTACTCTACCCCCCACCCCCCACCCATCCCCTCCGACCCTCATTCGTTAGACTTTACAACGTGAGATCTCCTCGCGTAGGAATTAACTCTCTCGCTACGTTCACTTCGCACGTTTTAATGACGAATATAAATTTTCGCACGCGTATTTCTCGATTGAAACGTTTGCAAAAAGCCGTATGCTTTTTTCTTCTCGCTTTCGTTTTTCTTTTTTTTTTTAATTAGCGAATATACTTGGGACTATTCGTTCGCAATTTTGGTTCGCGAGAGAATGGGGAAAAGAAAGGATAAGAAAAGAAAAGAATAAATAATGACAAATAAGAAATGGAAGAGGAGAAACGAATGATGAGCGAAGGGATAAAAATAAAAATAAAAAAGAGAAAAAATAAAAGAATGAAAAAAGGAAAGAATAGAATTCAGATGGTAAAAGATCATTACGAAGTTAATAGCGAGTCTATCTAACGGAAGAAACGGTGCGTTTGCTCCGACCTTTGCGCAGTCGCGTGTGAAACGGGTCAGAGTGTGTAGCTTGTCTGAACGGAGTAAAAATTCTTTGTATTTACGCGTGATTATTAAAAAGAAAAGAGAAGCTAAGAGGAGAAGAAAGGGGGGAGAGAGAGAGAGAGAGAGAGAGAGAGAGAGAGAGAGAGATGATTGCCACGAGCGTAGAGAAGAGCAACGGAATAATGACTGGTGGTAGGGAGTAGAATCATATAATCCGGTAATTATAATGATAATTATTAAGCTGAGAATATATATATATATATATATATATTGTTGTTACAACAGTCTCGAGTGCTAAATATTACTCGGTACGGATATCCCTTTTACGTTATTTAGAAAGGTACTTATGTATTTATATTTAATATTATGATAAATCATCGAAATGAGATGATTTCTCTCGGTGTAGTATTAAATATAGAAGCTACTCGATGAAAAATCTTATTTCCGTAAGCGTTTAGAGAGAAAGAGAGAGAGAGAGAGAGAGAGAGATGGTAATCCCATGTGTGTATGTGTCTAGAAACAGATGTAAAAGAAAAATAAGCAGCAGTGGGTCCTTCTTAAACATCTTGCGTTAGGATGAAGGCCCTCAAGAGACTCATCTTTCTCTCTTCTCGCAAAAAGGGACGCGAAACCGCACGTCTTGTACTTGCAACGAATGGAAGAGAGAGAGAGAGAGAGAGAGAGAGAGAGAGAGAGAGAGGTGGGGAGGGAGGGAAAGAAAGAAGGAGGTAAAGAAACATTTCGAAGATCATCGTGAGAAGTTGTGGCTTTTCATTCGGAAGATTACAGACATGCATATATATATATATATATGTGTGTGTGTGCATGCGTGAATGTAAGTTGTTGTTGTTGATATGTTCTCTCTTTCTCTCTCTCTCTCTCTCTCTCTCTATTAAAAACGATAATGATAAAGAGTCGATAAACAAGTCGTTATCTTAGCCGTTGTCTTTCGTCGAAACTAAATTCATTGGCTACTGAATTATAAGTAACATAGACGAGAACGATTTGGATTAAAAAAGGTTTAATCTTCTAAGTACACGTACACATAATATCATTATTATCATCGTCGTCGTAGTCGTTGTCGTACAAGGACACACGTGGTCGTCCACAGCTGTTAATAAAGGTATCACGAAAAATATTAAAACCGTTTCACTCACGTCACGCTTTTGATATCATCATTTAGTTCTCGTTCGTACGTACAATTAAGTCACCTATTTTTCTTTTTCTTTTCATTCTCTTTCTTTCCTCTACGTTTCGCAATGAGAAATAGAGCACTTCTCACAGTTTATTTTCTTTCTTCTGCTTTTTTATTTTATTTTATTTTATTTTATTTTACTTTATTTTTTTTTTTTCTTAATGCTACGAAGATTTTTGGATTCGACGCGGGACGGGACGTTAATTTAATTTAATTTTCGTAAGGGACGATCGTAAAGATGCGTGTTATTTGTTGCCGTCGTCTTTTACTTTTTCTCTCTTACCTGTTGCGGTGCCGTATCAGCCGGAGAAAAGCTCGAGAGAGCGGTCAAGGGTGCCAAAGATGCGCAGGACGATGCTCTCGAAGGTGGTGGAGTGTGACCGGGGGTTGGACTTCCGCTTCCGCAACTACTCGCACCCCCGCTCGAAGATAGACTCACGCTGTCCGCTCGCCCTCTCCATGGCGACACCGACACGTGTTTCAACATCTTCTTCTTCTTCTTCTTCTTCTTCTTCTCCTTTTCTTTCTTTCTTTTTATTTTTATCTATATGCACGATCTCACCTGAAATGGAATGTTCATTCTCGTCATATCGGGAACTTTTATTTTCTCCATCGCATTTTTATTTTTTTATTTTTTTTATTTTTTTGGAGCCGCGGTTCGTTGTCTCGTTCGTTATTATTCGAGGCTTTCGGCGTATCTTAAGGTTCTTTCTTTTTTTTTTTCTTTTTTTTTTTTTTTTTCTTTCCAGGTGCAGTACAGTGAAAGCAGTAAGAATCGTGGTGAACGGGTTTAATGGCAAAAGACTATGATTCTTCCCTCGAATTGGAATAATCGTTTTATCCTAGATACGTCGGAAACAATTAGGAGACAGGAAGTTGGGAATGGAAATTAGAGAAAGAGAAAGAGATAAAGCTAGCGAGTGAGTGAGTGAATGAGTAAGAGAGAGAGAGAGAGAGAGAGAGAGAGAGAGAGAGAGAGAGATGGTCAATTTTGTATTTTTGCGTGAGCAGGAACTGGTGTATTATAAATGACGAGGATCTTAAAATGACTCGTAACTTTGTTTTTTCTTTTTCAAAATTCAATCCATCGAATTTGCAGTCACTCAAAGTTGTTGTGCGCGAGAAAGAAATTGAGTTAGGATATACGGTAATTACCGGTGGAATGTCGTGATTGCGAGTGAAAAGAAAAAGGTGTCGAGGGGAATGACTTTGAACGTGTGTGTGTGCGTGTGTGCGTGTGCGTGTGCGTGTGCGTGTGTATATATATATATATATATATATATATATATAATTTGAAGTCTAAGTGAAATCAGAGTGTTGTCCGGTACCTCCGGATGTTCATGCGTGTCAAGAAAATTAAAAAAAAAAAAGGAACGATCGAAGAAGTCCGAATAAAAAAAAAAAAAAAAAAAGAAAAGAAAGGAAAAAAGAACTATTTAGTAACACACGAGAGTCTCATTAATCGTTTATATTCATTTAATGAACAAGTATTTTGCTTCTAATTCAAACGAAAGTTTTGAATGAAATCGTAAATGCTCGAAAAATTCCGTACTGACAAAACTGGTATTTTTATCTTCAATCAAAAAAAAAAAGAGAGAGAGAGAGAGAGAGAGAGAGAGAGAGAGATAGAGAGAAAGAGAGAGAGAGAGAGAGAGAGAGAGAGAGAGAGAGAGAGAGAGAGAGAGAAAGAGATAAAGGGACGTTCCGATAAATTATATCAAAACTTTATATAAAGAGTTTGTAGTATTTATACTTACTTTTACAATTATATATATATATATATATCGTCTCGTTCGAACGTAACCGGAGGGACAAGAAACAAGTTTGGAAGAAATTCTTCCGCCCCCCAATTCTTTTTCCCCTTATTTCTCAACAATTACAAATCATTTTAAATTAATCGTCGGAGAGCAAGTTCACAATCCGAATCGTATTGAATATCAAAAGAAAGAAAATAAAGAGGAAGCAATCGTATCAACGATAAGAGCACAAACAACAAGCACTGAATACGAGATGATAATCATATGTACGTATATCGATCACGTGTCACTAAAAATTCACGAATTCCTTCGTAGCTCGCGTCGTTACCTCTCTCTCTCTCTCTCTCTCTCTCTCTCTCTCTCTCTATTATTTTTTGCTCTCTTTTTCGTTATAATTAACGCGTATAAATGAATAACACGATCGTTGATTGGATCGAACGTATATTCTTTTCGAAATATATATATATATATATAAAATGAAAGAGAGTAACGATAGATAGAGCGAGAGCAAGATATTTTATATACATATATATATATGAAGCGACACAAAAAGCGAGCGAGCGAACGAAAGAGAGAGAGAGAGAGAGAGAGAGAGAGAGAAAGAGAGAAAAAAAAGAAATACGAAGAAGATAAACGAACGCGGAGCGCATTCGAAGTGCACGCGACGAGCGCTGCGCCAGTACTAACTAACCGCGCGAACGAGTAAAGTAGTAGCGCTGTGCACGTTCTATAGTATAGTAGTAGTCGTCGACCAAAGCGGGAACTCAAAAGCCAAGCGAAGGAAAGAGAACGACCTTCCTGTATGGCGATATACTAGCTTCAGAGAAAACTCGACAGAGAGAGAGAGAGAGAGAGAGAGAGAGAGAGAGAGAGAGAGAGAGAGATAGTGAGAGAGAGAGGGAGAAAGAGAGAGAGACATAGAGATGGAGATGGATAGATACGTATGACTGTGGATATGGTTCGTAGGTGTGTGTATGGTTGTGCGTTTGTTATGTGTGTGTGTGTGTGTGTGTTTTAGCGTCGGTGGTGCGGGGGCGTAGTTTTGCCGCTTTCGTTCGAACAAGAACATGGACGTCGTATGTCCACGCAAACGTTCCTTCGTTCGCCGACCCTTTGCTTTCTTTTACGAGACACACTCGGACCTAGGACGCGGCGACTGGGCCGGCTTGTTACGGTAGAGCAAGCCTGCTCAAGGTTCACCTTAAGTACCAGGCCCTTTTTTCTTAGATCTCTTCTTTTTCTTCTTCTTCATCATCTTCTTCTTCTTCTTCTTCTTCTTCTTTTTATTCCTTGGATTTGTTGGCTTTTTCTGTTGCTAACTCTCTCTCTCTCTCTCTCTCTCTCTCTCTCTCTCTCTCTCTCTCTCTCTTATTTTTTTTTTTGTTTCTTTCGTACTCCCTTGCGTACGCACGCTTCTTATCAATAATTTTGTTCCCCCCCACCCCGTATAGTTATCAAAGATTATGTAATTATTTGGGTTACATCGTGCGTAGGACGGATTTAATATCAATTCGATTTGAATTCGAATTCGACTTTTTTTACTTTTTTTATCTCTCTCTCTCTCTCTCTCTCTCTCTCTCTCTCTCTCTCTCTCTCTCTCGCTATCTCTATCGCTCTTCTCTTTTTCGTTTTTTTTTTTTTCGTCTTTTGGATTAAATCGTCGACTGGTTCTCAATCGACAGATATTTAGTAACGCGCGACGCGGATCGTTTGTTTTTATAAGAGCGAGTCCGTAGTTGCAGGAACGTTTATCATTCTTCTTATTTTTTCTGTCTTTCCTTTTTTTTTTTGTAAACGAATACTACGGCGACGAATGAAGCAATAATCATTTTGTTAGAAAATTAGTAATAGCGGCGGCGACGGCGGCGGCTACGGTTTGAGAAATAAATAGGAATGTCCACGTGGAAAAGTTAGATCGCGAGAGATACGTAAACGGGAAACGTCGAGCAGCGTTTAACTTTTCTAAGAGGATAAATTAGGCTAAGTCGATTACAGCAACCAACGATCGATCGATCGATCGATCGATCGGATATGTACTTACCCTGTCGAATATATAAGGTACATGCGTACGTAATGTTTAAAAAGGAACGTCGCGAATTTTAACATACGTAGAGACACAGAGACGCAAAGAGAAAGAGACAGAGAGAGAGAGAGAGAGAGAGAGAGAGAGAGAGAGAGAGAGAGAGAGAGAGACATACACAGGCGCTCATAAAGTGATCGTTAAGAACGTGCACGTCCGGTAATTTTATTTTTCTATTAGTTATTCCATTCACATAATCGAATGAAAAGAAGGCTCGAAAACGAGGGAAGACTTTGAGGAGACATTATTTTGACATTGTTTTTACCGTCTCTCGTCTTCGGACGTCAATGCATCTTTGTCCACCTCCCCCCCCCCCCACCCCCACACTACCCCGTTTTTCATCGTGGGTTTAAGGACGATGAAATTTTTTGTTTTTTTTTTTTTTTTTTTATATCAACGCACACGCCGGGTAGTGGTGCGGACGAGCCGAAAGTTTTACGAGTCGAAGGTTATTCGAATTTATCGAAGCTTTCCCGGCTGCATATTTTTTTTTTTTTTTTTTGTATTTCAGATTGTAAAAATATAAGCCTTCAGCTTGGGCCCACCCTATATATATATATATGTACAATACACGTGCGTATTGGACGATCATTGAAATTATTTATGTAGATATATGCTGGAACAAAGGATATACACGCCATATTAATGGCTTTTTACTCCTACGTGATGATCGTTGCCCCTACCGAAACGAAAAGTAAAAAAATAAAAAAATAAAAAAAAGAACGAAGAGAAAGATCGAAGCAATAGGATCGAATCGAATATACATATATATATATATATATATATATATATATATATATTTTTTTTTTCTTTTACGACTCCATGTCGTGTACGACATTATCGCCGGAAATTAAATCCAACGTCGATCCTTATTTCTTTTGGTCATTTCGTTCGTCGCAAAGAGTTTGTGATTATTAATGAAAAAAAAAAAAGAAAAAAGAAAAGAAAAACAAAAGAGAAAAAAATGGGAAACTCGCAGAGATTCGAGAGGATAATTTTCTTCTCTGATTTATGTTTGAGGTAAGGAAAAATCGAAATTCCTTCGTGAAAACGTTCCCCCAACTTTTTTTTTTTTTTTAATCGAGTAAGAAGATCTTAAAAAGTAGGATTTAGTTTGAGGTAGGGTAGAGAAGAGGATGAAGGACGTCGAAAGACGTCTTTCGTGCTAATAATTCGAGGATCGAGAGAGAGAGAGAGAGAGAGGCGTGGGGAAGAAAGAGGAGGAGAAGAGAAGGGACTAAAACGAAAGAGCAGGCCGAGAGTAGGAAGATATCTTCGAAAAGTAATTCTTCTCACAATCGAGATGGATCTCGTTTCCACGTATTTTCTCATGTTTTCAACATTCCCAAACGATTTTCACTTTTTTTTTTCTTTGTCTGCGTGTGCGTGTGCGTTTTTTTTCTTTTTCCTCGTTTCTTTTTTATTTCACACGGAAGACGGAAGCCGATGGATGATTGATTAATAATCTCCGCCGAGAAAGCGTTTGTGCGTGCGAGCTAATCGAAAAATCTTGTGCGTCTCGCGCGTCTTAACCCTCTCTGTCTCCCGTTCCTATCTCTTTTATTTTATTTTATTTTATTTTATTTTATTTTATTTTATTTTTTTTTTCTTTTAATTTCCTTTTCAAGCATGAAACACTCTTTTTCGAGTATGACGAGTTAAGAGGCGTTTGAATTCGCTCCGTTGAAAATTCTTAGACGTTCGTTTGTTGTTTCCTATCTCTTCGCTTTGGGAAGAACCGTAGAGCATCCACGGGCGAGGAAACGGTGGTTTTTATTTGAAATAAAGGAGGAGATGTGATCTCATTCTCTCGGTCGGGTCCTAGCAAGAGCAGTACGATAACGAGATATATACGCTTTGTCACGAACAAGGAGTCTCCTGTCGAAGAAAACTCGTGCCAGGCACGCGGGCGTTCGGGTCTGGCTTCCATCGGGACGATCTCGAGGAGAAAATTCAATTAGCCAGGCTAGCGTAATTTTAATGCAAACTTTGCGCATCTGCTTGCAATCGGCGAGCATGAAAATTCAACGGGTACACGGCGTACGTCGTTTCTTTTTTTTCTTTCTTTCTTTCTTTCTTTCTTTCCTTCTTTCTTTTTCACGTTCTTTTCCCTTTTTTCTCGATGGTATCTCGCTCCGACTCTCTGATCTGCGTTCGCTTGGACGATTATTGAAATGTTTGGAATTTTCTTTCTAAAAAGAAAAAGAAAAAAAAAAAAACAGACTAAATTATCGAGGAGATCGTCGTTCGATGGAAATTTCGAAAACTCTCCCGTTCGATTTTGTATTTTTTTTTTTTTTTTATTATAATTACTTATTTATTCGATCGTACTCGAGACGCGCGCGCGCGTGTGTGTGTGTGTGTGTGTGCATCGTGTTAGTACACTTTTTTTTTTTTTTCTTTAATACGTTCGAAATTATCGACGAAGAACGTGTGTGCAATATTTTTCTCTGTTTAATTAACAATGATGGATTGTTGTCGATCGGACGACGATGTTGTTATAATCCGGATTGATTCGGATTAGTTGAAATTTCGTGATTTAAAGATCCGAGACAGGATGATGGTAATTTTCAGGCCGTAACACTCGGTGTTACGGTGATCTTTGGTTTCGGATACTGACGAACAGGTTCGCCTTGCAAGGTGAGATGCGTGCCCCTCTCTCTCTCTCTCTCTCTCTCTCTCTCTCTCTCTTTTTTCTTTCCCTCTCTCTTATTTAGGATCCCATCTCTCTTTTTCTTCGTGCTCGATGCGCAGAGCACACGGTACTTGTACCGTAGTATAGACCCATATGTATATATGGGTACGATATACATACATATATATATAAGTATGCAGGTGCATATAGTAGGCGCTCGTATATAGAAAGAATTGCACACACGTAGGAAGAGGAGTCTCTCCTCGCCTGTGGGAAAGTAACGCAACACCATGAGACCCACCAAGCTGGACCGTGGCTGCCAAACTCCCATAGCCATAGGCAGTGTCGACGTTGCTGCATACCATAGGGAGAAAAAAGAGAGAGAGAGAGAGAGAGAAGGGAGATTTACGTGTCTCCTATAAAGGATAAAGTTGCTCACCACCGTGCTTCCGATTTATTCCTCCCTCCCCGCAACACCCCCGTCCTTCCCGTTGAATTTACCTCTCTCTCTCTCTCTCTTCATCCTCGTTGGTATGTTAAAAAGAAAAAGATAGATAGAAAGAATGGAAAGAAAAGAAAAATTTGTGTCGTTTATTTTTTTTATTTATTTATTTATTTTTTTTTTTTTTTTATTATTTCTGGTCATTCATACTCCTCTTCCACGTATTCTCATATCGTTGTAAATTTTGTAAATTTTGTCTTGTCGAGAATCGATTGAGTAGATCGTTTTGATGAGTTCGATCGCATTGTTCGACTTTTACATTGTTCAGGCACACAATATCAAATCGATATCGAGATCCGATCCATCTTCCGGTGTGTTTGCTCGCGGTGTTGGTGTTTCCTCGAAATAAGTCGAATCGATAGGATTGTGTTCTCTTTTTTTTTTCCCATGGTTTCATCCGTGGATTCCCATGGGTGTTACTTTCCCTCTTCTCGTTAGGTAGATTATTATTTATCAAGTGGTACTTTTAATTGAAAACGTACATTTTCACGTTCGTATCGTCGGTATATACAATGTATATATGAACTGACGAAATAGTTTTTTCCATGGTTTGTAAATTTATTGTCGCGGTGTAAAAGAGAGCGGATGGGATTCGGAGACGGGAGAGAAAGAGAGTGAGAGAGGGAAGAGAATAAAAGCGAGGGGAGGGAGAGGAAAAAATATAGAAAGTAAAATAAATGAATATTTTTACGAAATAGTCAGAAACGTAGAAGATAAGGCTATCTCTCTCTCTCTCTCTCTCTCTCTCTCTCTCTTTGCGAAAGTAAACATTCTAGGGTCTAATAAAATCTGACTATTAGACGTATGTATGTACATATAGATATAGATAAATATATATATATATATATATGTATATATATATATATATATATATATATATATATATATATATACTTTTATATAAAAAGAGGACTTGCACGGAGCACGATAAACGCGCGTAGAGTACCGTTGTATATTTGTCCTCTTCTTTTCTCAAGAACGAACAGAGGCCCTTTTTTGTCCTAAAAAAAAAAAAAAAAGAAGGAGAGAAAAAAAAGAAAGAAGAAAATGTCTCCTTACTTCCTACAATCTGCTTGTGAAAAAAAGACACGCACATGGGTGGCGATGATAATAATAATCACACCTTCTTCGTACATTCGACTGAAAGTAGTACGTATATATCATCTTTCGTTGGCCGTTCCTCTTCTTCCTCTTCTTATCCTTCCTTTTCATATCTTTTCTCTTTTCCGTCGGTTTTTACAAAAGTCTCAATTTGATTATATGCCGTGGATATTTAACAATTGGTAATAAAAGTGAAAGAATAAAAAAAAAAAAAAAGGGAGAAATGAGAGGATGATTTTCATTTGAATGTTTCTCTTCGTACGAGATACTTGAGAAAGGTCTGTATTTCGAAGAGCTATTTCGACGAAAAAAAAGAAGAAGAAGAAGAAGAAGAAGAAGATGATGAAGAAAAAGAAAAAAAAAGTACAGATAGGGGAACCTTTTTAATCGGATTGTACGATCGTTTATTAAGGACAAGGTGTGGGCCATTAATTTACGGCGTAGTGCTTCGGATATTCAGTTTGTGCTTACTTAGGGTTAAACGTCGAGGATCGTTTCTGGAGTCTTCTAAAACTGGTCTAGCCATCCTGCCGATAGGAATTGATGATTTCCCGAATCGAAATTTAATTATGGCCGTGATTACTTTTAAATTTGATTTCCCGTCG
The DNA here is from genome assembly GCA_918808275.2 of Dolichovespula sylvestris. Lineage (NCBI taxonomy): Eukaryota > Metazoa > Arthropoda > Insecta > Hymenoptera > Vespidae > Dolichovespula > Dolichovespula sylvestris. The sequence continues at coordinate 3,753,524 of OU964983.1, read as the reverse complement.
GTCGTGCACGATCGTTATACCTTTTATTCCTCGGATATTCCCGATCGATTCTTTGTATATTTTTTCTCCTTTTAATATTTTAACATCATACAATATTTTACGAATATTTCTGTATTATTGGCGATTATGGTTTTTGTATTTAACGGCTAAATTTGTGTTAGACGACGAGGAAAATTAATCTCCTGGTTCGCGTGCGTTCGTAATAATCGTAAGGAATCTTCTTACGTGGGTATATTGTGTAATAAATTAATTGGATTTCCCCCTCCTCCTCATCCTCATCACCCCCCATAAAGCAATTCATTCGGGAGTGGCACTAAATATGTAGGTCAGATTATGTATCTTTTTTTCAAGGATGATTGACTTACATTACACGCCTCGTGAACATTAGGATTTCTTAAAACATCCGACGGAAATGCGTCGAAGAGCGACCGGTGAACATCTGACGTTGGGTTTGCTAATGGTAGACCGGAAAGTGTCTTCTTTTTTAAACAAAAAAAAAAAAAAAAACAAGAAAAAAATATACTGCGACACGAGACATTAATCGAAATCGACGTAAAATCACGTCGATTAACGAGTGCAAATATATATATATATATATATATGTATATTGTTTTTTTAAATAAAAAAAGAAAATATCATGGGTACTCGTATCTCTCTTTCTTTCTCTGTTTTCTTGTACTATAGTCTTTGGAATCGGAAGATATCGCGGTAACGTCAGAGTTTGTTGGTTTATATTATCTCATTATACTCACAAAACGCGTATACAGATATAACTTTAGTCGAATGCCGTATGACGAATAAGTTATGACTAACAACGACGAATCAAATCAGTCTGTAAACAAAAACTCGATCGCCCACAGAGGGTTAACTTTCACGAACAATGAACGTTAAAAGGGACATAAATCGTTCTCGTCAGCGAATTTATCATAGCCCATTGAAACGTGACGCTTTCACAAGTTGAGCTCTTTATAAAACACCTTGTACATGTTTTCGCATATATATTGTTGTTTATTTATTTTCTTTCTATTACATCGGGATAACGTTATACCTGTACGAGATATATGTATTTAAACAAACGAGAAAAAAGAAAAAGAAAAAAAAGAAAGACTTTTTATTTCGTTAATACGCGTCGGTGGATCACATTTTAAAGTGATTATTCCATTAAGGGGTTGTATTCTGGCGTGACCATATCGGAGGGTCGAATGGAAAGAAAAACGTGGAAGATACCACACCCCTTTCGAAGGCCTCGCCCTTATTTAGGTGCGCCCGTAGTTGGTCGTTGCACCCTTCCACCCTTGGTAAAACGACGACTTGCAAACACAGGCCATTACTTCGTCCGTTTTCACGCGATAAGGCACTTTGATAAAAAAAAAAAAAAAGAGAAAAAAAAGAACGACCACACGCGAAAGAATAAAACGAACAAAAAAAACAGAGAAGGAGAAAGAAAAAGAGAGAGAGAGAGAGAAGAAATATCAACGAAAGATAAAACGTCCCTTAGGGTATTATGGTCCATCGCGATAAATTTTATCTAAGACGTATCTTTCAATATTTCCCGATGATAAGCCACATTTGGATATTTTGCAAACGTCTCGATCGTTTGTTTCTAAGAATTTTTATTTATTCATTTTCTTCTTTTTTTTTTTCATTATTTCCCACTCTCCTCTCTCTTTCTCTCGCCCTCTCTAATTGGGTATACGAATATTCTATTTCCTGGATAAACAATAAAGTCGCGCTTCCGATCTTTTTCGAACGAGCATCGGTATTTCGTCGACTTCCGGTCCGAATTTACTTCCACCAGGAGTAGTCAAATTTAATTCGACTTCCGGCGGAACTTCGATCGCCTAAGCGTAAATAATACGATAATTAACCGGGAAACGTGGATAGAAATGGATCGAGACATTGTTCATCGAGATTACTTCGAGTTTGTTCGTTTCTCTTCTAATTCCAAGTGTTTAATTTTCTTCTCTCTTTCTCTCTCTCTCTCTCTCTCTCTCTCTCTCTCTCTCTCTCACTCTCTTGATTCGTTGAAACATACGAACCCGACGGTCAGCTGATCGAACGGATCGTAAGAGATAATAATTATGTTTAAAGATAAATAGAAAAAGAAAGAAGTTGGGGGGGGGGGAAGGAAAACGTTAAATAGTTCGTTTACGGTTGTTCTCGGGTAATCAATCGTGTTTGAAAGATATATATCAGACGCGCGTGTTCGCAAATGAAACGAGTTAGACGATCGTTCAAGTTTCAATGCTTTTTCCTCGAAACGCGTTACTTCTACTTCGAACTGTGATTAAATAAACGCGATCGGGTGTACCACGCACCCACTCACGCAGCACTCACCTTACCCCACCCCACCCCACCCCATCCTCCATCCCCAAATCCTTTCTTCTCTACAGCTTATATTTTTATAGTATTTAACGTTCATTTCGATTGATCTTTCAGATCCGATACGGTGGAAAGCCAGCGAAAGTTTGCGTTTTCTTTTATTTTGACTTTTGCCTTTTTCTTTTTTTTTTTTTTTTTTTTTTTTCAATAGATCCGAGTCAAGTGGAACTGTAACTTCCGTTTCGATACGATCCGTTATCGTTCGATCGTTAGAAATAAGAGATACGAACGAGGGATAAAGAAAAACAAGGAGGAAGAAGTAAAAATAAGAGGAAAAGTAAAACGTGGAGAACAAAATTACATTGAAATTTTTTATTGATTTATGTGATACCGTTTTAATATATTTTAATATATTTAATATGTTTTAATATATTTTTGATCGTGATGATTCGATGCCGTTCAATCTGAAAGCGACATCGAACGGTTGTGTGGGCTTGTATTTTTTCTCACTGACATAATTAACGACACACACACACACACACACACACATATATATATATATATATATATATATATATATATATATACGATGGCAATTATTATTAAAATTGTTCCGGAAAAAGAACGTGCTCGTAATCTGCCTGTTGCACGCAAGAGTTTTAGATACTCTTGCGCAACCCTTTCGAACGAGTTGAATCTCACTTGGCATATCGTTTGATTCCAAGTAAGTGTGTATGGGTGTCTGCGTGTTTGTGTGTGTGTGTGTGTGTGTTTATAGTTCGTGTTGTATCCTAAGTTAGTGCGTGGGTACACCAGCTAGTCAGCGTGTCTATCTACCTTCTAATACGAGTTCGTATTGCGTATAGACGCGATAGAAAACGGTCCTTATACCGTAATTTCTTGACGAGCTTCTAACGCTACGTGAAAGAGAGAGAGAGAGAGAGAGAGAGAGATAGTTACACGCAATTCCTCTCGTCATTTATATTTTTAACACGAATTTTTTTTTCTTTTTCTTTCCCTTCCTTTTCTTTTCTCTTCTTTTCTTTTTCGAAATAATCCCACGAGAAAAGAAAATTATTCTCCTCTTTCCTTTCTATTTCGACGACGTTATTCAACGTCGATTGAAAAAAAGAGAGAGAGAGAGAGAGAGAGAGAGAGAGAGAGAGAGAGAGAGACGAGCACGACGACGTTATCATTTGAAAATAATGAAATATTTTGATATCTGGTAATGTAACTCGCGAGAAAATAATTGTGATTAGCAAGTTTTCTCTCGCGGATAATGAGATAGATAGATAGATAGATAGAGAGAGAGAGAGGAGGATAGGGAAGGATAAAGCGTAAGGACGTAACGCGGGGTTTTTTAAAAGCGGGATTACGAAATGACACGAACTAGAAACATTGGATTTCTTCGTTATGGTGTCCGGTTATAGCGTACAGACATAGAAGATCTGGAAATTCGAACTTCCGAAAGGGGGAGTCCATAGTAGTAATAATAGTAGTCTGGTGATGGCGGTGGTGGGTGATGGTGGTGGTTGTGGTGGTGGTGGTGGTGATGGTGGTGGTGGTGGTGGTGGTGTGTCTCAAGCGTCTCATAACTTCGAACTGGTAGCGCGTGACCGTATCTTCTCGTCTGACCTCGATGAACCGAAACTGATATCATCGATTATCACGAACTATCGACAACGTGATCCTAACTATAAACGTTAACTCTATGCGTGTATGTATGGTATGTATGTTATGTATGTATGTATGTATGTATGTATGTATGTATGTATGTATGTATGTATGTATGTTATGTATGTATGCTCGTTACGCCTACGTAATTCCTGTAGGATTAACAGCAGGCGCATTCACGAGGATACTTGGAACCAATCGTAAATCCATTCGCGCTTGTCGTCTCCTAACAGCTTTCGTTGTATCTCAGCAACGAGCACCGGGTGTTTTATCCCTCTTTTCTATGTTGATCAGAACTTTCCTTTTTCAACGATACTACCGTCAGTAAAACGGGACATACTCGTACAGGGTCGTACGGGGAGGGAATGGCGAGAGTCAATTGTTAATCGATTTTTATTTAAACAGAGTTTGGAAGAAAGAGATCGATATGTTCTCGACGAAATATCTCTCTGTGATCGTTTGGATTTGGATTCGTTTATTTCGAAAATGGCGCGAGCCCAATTTTGTTTCTTTTCTTGTTTTTTTCTTTTCTTTTTTCTTTTCTTTTCCGTTTTTCATTGTCGTTTCGAGAAAATTAAAGATCATAATATTTGTTTCGATATAGATCGCCACGCGATTTCTATTGTCGAATAATTTTTAAATCGAACGAAGCATTGGCATTCTTTTAGGATGTTAAATATTAACGTCTAGTTAGTGAGAAGTTTACGCTAAATTGTTTACAAATTATGCGATCTCATTTCTTAAAAAAAAAAAAAAGGGAAGAAAGAAAAAATGGACTTGCATCACTTTTAAAATAAACGATCCATTTGTTACGTTCGTATGATTATATATATATATATTATCATACCAATTTCAACTGGTTTATAATATGCAACTACATATGTTATCTTACATGCATGCATAGATACATATATAGACGTCCGAACGAAATAAGTAAGCGCTTGGTATACCCAGCACAACTGACGCGAGAGAGATAACGTGGGAAGCGTCCTTCGTGTATAACGGCCTTCCTGAATTGCGTGAGAGAAGAGAATTAAGCCCTCGTTATATGCGAACTCGTTCTTACGTACGTATATATGTATGTAAGTGTATATATATGATATGTATATATATATATATATATATATATATATATATATATATATATTTATGTACTGAAATGTAACAAATAATCGATTATCGTATTAGACTTTCGTCCATTTTTTTTTCTTCTCTATTAAATGGAATTAAAACTCGTGAAGTACTCTTGTTTAATATATAATATAATGTATACATACGTATAACGATTTGTATAATCGATTGTAGGTGAGGAAACGTTGCGATATAATTCGATCTTCGTATCGTACTCTTTCTCGATCCAAAGAAATTTATTTTTTCGGATATTTTTTAGACTCGATGAAAAAAAAAAAAAGAAAAAAAAAAGAAAAGAAAAAATGATTTACGATCTTTGACGATCGTCGAAACGTAATCATCGTTAATACATTATGTCGAAGAACAGGCACATAATGACTATAATAAATTAATTGCAATTATATGGATGAGAAGTCGAGAAGGGGGTTTACGTATGGTTGGATTTCAAATGATTTTTTTATTTCTCTCTCTCTCTCTCTCTCTCTCTCTCTCTCTTTCTCTCTTTCTCTCTCGTTGCTTTCAGAATCGCATATCCATTGAAAGCTTAAACGAGCCCCTGCGGTCGTCGTTCCGAGCTCCCGGCTCTCTGAGAAAGGAAAGCGAACGAACGAACGAACAAGAGAGAGAGAGAGAGAGAGAGAGAGAGGGGGGGGAGAGAGAGAGTGATCTCCTCTCTTTGTCAGGAGAGACCTATTGTCTCTCCCAGGATGGATGGGAACCGCGGCACCTCCGGCACGGATGGTGGATATAGTCTCTAGAGGAGATTATTTCTTCGAGTAGGTATGGAGTTGGTAGGTGTAGAGAGGGTTAACCATTTCTGTGCTTAAGAAACGAGCCTGTAAAAGGCGTTTCATTTATTTGCCAATCCGGAGATAAATTTTTTTTTTTTCTTTTTATACATTTTTCTCCCTCTCTCCTTCTTCTCGTCGTTATAGCCCTTATTGATTCTTCTTTAACTCCTTTCAAATCTTATTAGTCTATCTGTGCTCGGTTCGGGAACGAATCGAAAGCCGTTCATCCATTTTCCTACGAATATGCATTCGTCTTTTCGTTTTTATTATTGGCCTTCTCTTTTCTCTTTTTCCTCTTTTTCGTTGCCGTCTTCCTCTTCTTCTTCTTCTTCTTCTTATCATTATTATTATTATTATTATTATTATTATTATTATTATTTTAATCTTACCGGGCTAATTCATATTTATTTCATCGAGCGTGTGTGCAAAAGAGAAAAAAAAAATTAAGAAAGAAAGAAAGGATAGAAAAGAGTTGTTCTTAGATTTTTTCTTTTCTTTTTTTTTTTTTTTTTTTTTTTTTTTAGGTGTATCTAACTGTACACACCTGCCTCTTCCGTATACGTAGAAAAAGATTTATAGATAAATCACTTCCCTCTTAAGATGACGCACAATTGTGCCTTATAATGATGATTAATGTTATAGGCCGGGTAATGTTAGAGAATTATTGATACACGCACACACACACACACACACACACACACACATATATATACAGACACACATATATAGGTAGAGGGTACTATGTATCTGTTAATAAAAGTTAAATCTGTTTACTTAACGGATACTTCTAATGTCTGCAGGTAAGAGTGATTTTCTTTTCTTTTATTTTTCCTTTTTTTATTGTCACGATACGTAAAATAGTTTTCCTTACATAATGGGAACCTAAATGGTTTTATTTAAATGTTGAGAGGATGGTGGAGAGGAAGATCAATAACAACGCCGCCGATCGTGATCAGTTTAATCTCGAATGAGATACGATATACGAGATAAGAGATAAGAGACGCAGGTTGTATCTCTCTCTCTCTCTCTCCTCTCTCTCTCTCTCTCTCTCTCTCTCTCTCTTGCTCTTTTTCTTTTTTTTCTCTCCAAAGATATCTTCTTTACAGGGAGAGTCTTGCTTCCGTTTGAATTCTTGACAAGGTAACGACCAAGAAACGGCATATATCCACTATATAAGTACATGCGACTCGACGCGTCGTTTGTAAGTACGTAAAGAGAGAGAGAGAGAGAGAGAGAGAGAGAGAGAGAGAGAGAGAGAGACACGTGTACATTGACGCACGCACAC
>OU964983.1:3688821-3743821 GCA_918808275.2 Dolichovespula sylvestris | reverse complement strand
AACAATAAATAAAAATCATCTTCAATAATGTCTAATAAAATTATTTGAAATAAATGAGAATAAAACGCAAGAATAAAGTTTCGACGAACGTCGATTGGACGATCGATTAATATCCGTATAATTTGCTTTCGACAAGTACGACGATACTCCTCTCTCGGAAATGAAATTTCATTCGAAAGTTAGCGCGTGTTTGGATACGACGCGTCACGTGACTAATACGAACTTCCATAGCCGTCCGGTAGATGTCTCTGTCGACTGTCGCGACAGTGGCGCATCCACGTATGGCCATTATCGAACTAATCGATGATTCGACCAATGAACGCACACTACACTCCCAACTACCTTTCCTCCTGTGCGTACACAAGCGCGTGCACGTACGCGTTAAACTAATATACATGGAATTTCCGCAGGTGGTGATTTTCGGAGGATAGAGAAAGAAAGATAGAAAGAAAGAAAGAAAGAAATAGAAGATTCAGGGAGCTAGCTATAACAACGTTACCGGGGAATCGACCTGACGACTTCGTGTGATATAGAAGAAGAACGATATAGAAAGATTGAGAAAAAGAGAGAGAGAGAGAGACGAAGGAACGACGCGCGTGTGCTCCTCGAGGCGCCTTCATCGCGGGGCGTATCCCAAGATCGCGAGGTAAAAAGCGTCGTTTCTGAGTGCGTCATTGCGTGTCCTTCCTCCTACTCTCTTATTCGTACACTTTGGTATATCCTGGTTTGGTGTAATTTACAAATATAACTCATATGCGTTGTCAGAGAAGGAGAGAAAAAGTAAGAGAGAGAGAGAGAGAGAGAGAGAGAGAGAGAGAGAGTGAGACCTAATGTGATACGGAGTGAGAAGAAAGGAATAGGTTGTGTGTGTGCATGCGTACGTGTGCGTGTGTAGAGTGTGAAAGAGAGAGAAAGAGAGATAGAGAGCGAGAGCGCGACACATAGAGCATCGAACTCGATTTGACAATCGGATGGACGAAGAAGATCGACTTTGTGTTTCAACGCGATGAGACGTTCTTTAAGGTTCTCCTTTGTCGAGATATAAGATTTTGGAATTTGTGCTTGAAACCATTTTTGTTTTTCCTTTTTATTTTCTTTTTTAATTGTTTTGTTTTTCAAAATTTCGTTTTCTCGGCGTTATCCTTCGTCGATTCGTCATCGTGGTTTATTCATTGCCAATGTGTAACTCGGCCGACGGTTCGTACGTGCAAAAGTTAGGTTATCTGCAGTTGGGAGATGATAGCTCGGACGTTGTCGGCGGTACCCAAGGTACCGCTAGGCTCTCGGGTTCAAAACCCGAGGCCCAAGTGCCCGTTACGAGAAATGTCACGGCCAGGAACGATATTAGAACACCCGGTAGACCCGTAGGTGCTATCGAGAGCTTCATCGAGGGTAACTCTTCCGACAATTCTAGACAAACTATTTCGGCCGATTACAAGCTTTACGAACGTGAGAATATTATAGCCGCTTCGAGGTTCGCTACTCCGAAGCCTGTCGAACAAATTAGTGCTCAACAGCAACAGCAACAACAGCAACAACAGCATCAGCAACAGCAACAGCAACATCAGCAAAGTCAAGGACGAGTTAACAATCAATCGGCACCGGTATACGAGAATATAGATTATTATCCGCAGCAGAGTCAACCGCTGCCACCTTATTATCATCCAGTTGAATCTAGGAAGAGTCCTAGGGATAGTCCTAGAGGCTCCCTAGCCGGGGATTCTTACGAAGCTAATTTTAGGAAGGCTCAGCCTCAGGTTCCAACTGGTAGTCGTTATCAAACCGCCTCGCCTGCCAAGGAATTGCCACCTTACGAAGCTCCTCCTGTTTACGAGAATATTCAGGAAGTTCATTATACCGATAATGCTCAAAATAAGCCGGGACCTCAAGTACCGTCTAATTATTATCATCCTGCTAATATCAACGGAGGCGATTATGTCATTATGACTGGAAAAGTTGGACAGGGACAGGCACAACGAGGCATACCTCAAAGTCTCTCTTATACGCAACAAAGAGGAATGAATTCTAGGGGTCAGAGCTATGATGGGTCATGCTTGCAACGCACAACCGTTGATTGTCCTTCCAGATATTTGCAAGGATCATCTTCCAATGCCGATCATCAGTCTGGTAGAAGCGCTTACGTACCGCCATCAGAACTACATACTCCAACTAGAAACTTTAGCTACGATCAACAGCAACAGCAGCAACAACAACAACAGCAGCAACAACAACAACAACAACAACTGCAACAACAATCTTCCAGATCAGGACTACCTTATCACAGTGAATCACCTCCTATACGTTTGCCACCAGAGCCTCATCATTATCGCAGTTCTCTCGATAATACAGTAGGTGGACAGCAGGCATATCGTACGTCCCACCAAAATGACATGCAACAGGCACAATTTCGTCAGGATTCCCAAGTATACAAACAATTCGTGGAGTCGTCTAATAGAAGTATGAATTCAAGTTATAATACAGAAAGTCAGGCTAGACATTCTCCTGTATACGGCAGTCGTTCGGAACAACAATCTTGCAGAAATTCTCCGTGTTATTCTCCCAGTCGTACAATCCCACCCAACGATAGGAACTATCATCAACAAGAAAATAGATCAGACTTCTCCGCTAGGAATTCGCCAATTTATTCTTCCAATCGTTCTGCGGAGCAATTACGTTTGGGATCTCTACAAAGTGAGAGGAACTTTACGCAGGATGCCTCCGAATCGTCCGGTCCAAGGAGTTCACCTTTATATTCGCCAAGCCGTACTGATCCTGGTAGAGTCATTACACCAAATAGTAATAGTATCCGTAATTCTCCAAAAGCAAGTCCAACTCACAGTCAAATTCCAAGTGATATCGGCTTACAAAATGTAACAAATTCTCCTAGACACATTTCACCTCCTTCTTCCGCCAATACAGTGGGAAGTCCTGTACGTGTGCAAGTGCAAACACCGGTGACCAGTACTGTGACTTTAACCAATGATTCTGATTCAACTGTTAATGTACCTAGAATTACAAGCCTACCACCGGGCGTTACCAGTGGCATTGCTGGTCCTGTATTTCTGAATGCCGGTGTACCCGTATTACAAAGATCCTCAGAACCAGAACCAGAAGAGAGAAAATTGGTTAGCCCGCCTATAAAGCCTACACCCGGCAAGGGATTGCTGCCGTACAACGTCATTCCACCCAGACCATCGGTAAAAAAAATAAAAGTTTTGCAAATTCTTATAAATATATTTGAAAGAGAGATGAAAGTAAAAAGGAATAAAAAAAAAATAAAAAGAAATAGGAAAGAAAAACACACAACTTCTCTGTCTCTCTGAATTCGGTCTGGCATTAAAATTTAATTAGCGTGATAAATTTAATTTGAATATCGAGCCCCTAATGTAGGTCAAAGATACAAATTCTTGTGCCACTTTACTTTATATCCCGATATACGTCCGATTTCTCTGGCGTATCGCCAAAATTTCCTAATCCGTATAATATATACGCACATATTATAATATACGAAGGTTCTGAAAGGCAGAGAAGGAATAATAATAATAAAACAAAATAAAACAAAAAAAAAAGAAGAGAAAAAAAATTAATACATGTCACCGAGCGAACAACAAGGGAATATTTGATTCTCGATGCATCGCGTCATTTCAAAGAATTCTTTCTTCGAGACTCGCGATGAATCAGAAGTTAAACATTGCCTCTTATAGATACGTACGTACCTCCTTCATTAGCACCAATAGTGCAAATTTATCACAAATTTATAAGAATTTCATTGTAAAACGAGTATCAATTTTTTTTCTCTTTTTTCTTTTTCTTTTTTTTTTTTTCTCTCTTACACAGGGTCCAACGGAAGCGGAAAGGAAGATAGAAGAATTAACGAGACAACTCGAGGAGGAGATGGAGAAGCAAGAGGAGGAAGGAGAATATTTTGGTAATTTAAACCAAAAAAAAAAAAAAAAAAAGACAAGATTAAAAATTAAAAAGCAAGAAAAAGAAAGGAGAAACAAAAAATATTCCAGAACTACTCTCTCTAGCCGTTCATTTCTTTCTTTCTATCGCTAGGGGTAAAAAAAAGAAAACATAAAAATAGTAATAAAACTTGTACGTGTTATCAGCGAGTATAAGCATGTTGGTTATCAAGCGGTGACGCAAAATCAAGCCCATTTTCTCGTTATCAATGCTGCTCGCTGTGTTGGCTATTATGCAAAGTCTCTCAATCGTTTAGGAATGCCAACGAGGACGACTCTATCTATTTACTCCCTCTCCAATATACATACATATATATATATATATATATATATATATCTTGTAGATTATACTCATTCGAATTTCTTTTTTTAGAAAGATTCTACGGGAGAGAAAAAAAAATTTCTCAGAGGAATAAGAAAAGACGGACTACACTCTAACTCCATTGAGCCCGCTCTCTTTTCTTATATTTTCGCAGAAAGAAGAACGGGAGGGGGGAGTAAAGATGAGGAGGAGGAGGAGGAGGAGGAGGAAAGGCGATGCAGGCAAAAGCAAGCAAGCAGGCAGGCGGAGAACAGGGAGGGATGTAGGGAGTTAGGAGTCGGGGGCGGGGAACGGAGGGACTGGCGGAGGGTAAGAGGGTTATCGAACGTGCCGATTCCCACGCTGCCAGCACCCGGTGTGGACCGGTTCCTGAAAATCGAGCCTGCGTTCCAACATGCCTGCGATACTTTTTAACACGACGTTTCGTTGACATTCTCTCTTTCTCTCTCTCTTTCTCTCTTTCTCTCTCTCGAAAGCCATGGGTTTCCACCTACGTGAAATAGGCTTTTACGATTGCCAAGCCTAAGAAAAGATATTCATTTTATATATATATATTTTTTTTTTTGTACGTATGTACGTACGCATAAAATGTGTGCATGTAATGTATGAATGTAAATGTATGAATGTAATGATTTTTTTGGTATGTACGTAGACGTAGGTAACGAAACGTGTGTATGTATGTAATGTATGAATGTAATGCGTGTATATATCGTATGATCGTTCCAGCATGCTCGTGTTGTTCGTTATTTGAATGCGGAGAGATAGTTATATAGAGAGAAAGGATGACGACGATGCAAAAGAAGAAGACAGGTCGAAGAGAAGAAACACGCCCGATCGTTTTGTCACCACCACCACCATCACTATGCCTGTCTCCTCCGTCCTCCTAACCGCGGAACATTATTAACTCGGTTCGCGCTTTTGTGCCCTTGCATTTGTGAGTTCTATTATTCGTGCAACGTGCTGTATCGCATCGGTGGCAGCAGTGGCCGCCAGGTCGTTCGGTGCGGTAACTAATCTTGTTATAGATAGACCAGTCCGACTCGTTGGTAGATTCTAGTTGTGTTAGGTCTTCTCGCCCAGTTAACTCCTAAGCCCGAGCTAGCCTTATAGCCAGCTAGAGGGTAGGGGGCCTAATCTCTCCGTCCGAGCGATACGAATCGACTAAATCGAAATTTTCGACGTATCGAAGGATACAAACAAAAGGGAAAGAGATAGAGATATATAGAGAGAAAGGCAGAGTTTTCTTTTGTTAAGGGGAATGTCAGGAACAGTTTTACCCATCGACAGTTGTAAGTTTGTCTTCAAACGCGATCTTGACAGTGAACAAACTCCTCTGGACCTTACGCATTGTGATCATCGTGCTCAGCTCGAATGTGTATTTTTAAACTTTCCTTTCTTCGTTGCTACTAACCCACTACTACTACTACTACTACTACTACCACCACCACCATTACTACTTTGTTGCTCCTCCTACTGCCGTTTACCGTTTGATCGAAAATCTCGATCGTTTCTTTTTCTTTCTTTCTTCTTTTTTTTTTCTTTTTTCCCCCCTTTCGAGATGGCATTTCAATTTGGATTTTCGACGACGATATTCGCTCGTTTAAAAGAAAAAAAAAAAAAAAACGAAGAAATATATATTCCTTTGCTAGCTCGGACGTATATCTAACTTGTACTTAAGAGATGAACTTTTAGGTTTCTTCTTTCTTCCTCCTTCTTATAATCTTTTTCTCTTTTTCGTCTTTTCTTTCCTTAAAGAGATTAGAGTTATCTCAATCTATGGGGTCAAAAGTACTTTGTATTATTATTATTATACGTATACATATATGTATATGTATATTTGCTTTTTTTTTTTTTTTACTTTGCTCGTAGAGAGGACACGACTGACGTCATTTAAAATGTTTTCACAGGTATTTGTCACACGTGCGGCGAAAAGGTCACCGGTGCTGGACAAGCATGTCAGGCTATGGGTAATCTTTATCACACGAATTGTTTCATATGTTGTTCCTGCGGAAGGGCATTACGCGGGAAAGCTTTTTATAACGTTCACGGAAGGGTTTATTGCGAGGAAGATTATTTGGTAAGGGATATATAATAATCTCGCGCATCTGGCGAATATAAATTTTTCCTTTGGATGATAAATAATCGCGCGTTAATAATATATACCGATCTAGTTGTCAATTATTTTCCCCTTATTTTGCAGTACTCCGGCTTCCAACAGACGGCCGAGAAATGTGCTATTTGCGGTCATCTCATTATGGAAATGGTATATATCGATTATATATTCGATATGTATATATGTGTGTGCGTGCGTGCGTGTGTGTGTGTGTGTGTATTCGATCTTTTTTTATTTTTCTTTTTTTTACGATCGATCGAGATTTATCATAACAATATTTATCATACGAATATATTACGATAATATCATTGCGATTTATCGTGTAATATTACATGATCCGTATCATTGAATTTCCATTTGATTTCGTAGATATTACAAGCCATGGGCAAATCCTATCACCCAGGGTGCTTCAGATGTTGCGTATGCAACGAGTGTCTCGATGGTGTTCCTTTTACGGTAGACGTAGATAATAAGATCTATTGCGTTAACGATTATCATAGAATGTTTGCACCCAAATGTGCATCCTGCGGTAAAGGGATTACTCCGGTCGAGGTAAAATTATATTTTTTTTACTCCCGATCGATTTTTGTCTTTGTCCTTTCTTTTTATTTTTTCAAGATCCTCCGATACGATGAACAATTATTTCCTTCTTTTTCTTGATTCTTTTTTCCTTAGGATTTTCTTTTTTAATTTTCTTTTTTTTAGGGTACCGAAGAAACGGTCAGAGTTGTTTCCATGGACAAAGACTTTCACGTGGATTGCTATGTTTGCGAGGATTGCGGCATGCAGCTAACGGACGAACCCGATAAAAGGTGCTACCCACTCGATGGTAGGCTCATGTGTCGCGCCTGTCACATCCAACGCATATCCCATACACAACCAAGAGCGCCACAGCCGGTATCTGCTAGCTATCAATTTATGGGATAAAAAAAGTGTGTGTGTGTGTGTATATATATATATATATATATATATATATATATGCGTGCGCGTTTCGCTTCTATTAGAAATGTTTCATTTCATTTGATTTGCGCACATTAAAGCCATCCTACAATGATTAACCAAGTGCGAACTTGTGTGCTTTCGATTCACGTCGGTCTGATGAAACTGATATAAAAAAAAGAAAAAGGAAAAAAAATAGAAAGAAAAAAAAAAGTAAGACTATTCCACATAAATATATACACTGCCTCTTGGGATCATACGATTTTTTTTTCTCTTCTTTTCTTTTTAAGAAAGAAAAGAATTTCTCCTCACGATACAACTGAGAGTGCTAATTTCAATTGAAAAAATCAATCGATTTCGAGACATGCCTTATCAGCGAAATATTTAGTGTATATTTTGTAATATATAATTCTTTTTTTTTTTTTTTTTTTTTTTTTTTACCTTACGGTACTCTTCGAACGCAGTGGTGTCTCATTAGGATGAGCAAGTTGCGCAGGCAACTGTGATATAATAGCATAATATCGATTTATTAAGTGGCGAACATTTTATTCCTTTCTACGTGGTGTATATAGTACACGTGTCTCGTTGTTAATAATTATTATAATTATTATTATTATTATTATTATTATTAATAATATTATTACTGTTATAGTGTAATGCGTATTGTTACGGAAAATTTAACGTACGCAAAAAACAAAAAAAAAATACAAAACTCGGTTCACAACGTCCCAGGTGAAATGGATATTCCTTTATATTAATTGTAATATTTATATGCAATTTTAATAGACGTAGGAGCCGTTAAATCCTTCAATATGTTTGATTAATATTTATCAAGGATTTGTGGGCGCTCTTTCGATCGATGCTGATAATATGAAACGAATAATATGACAATATGAAATATAATCGTGAACATTGTTGTATTAAAATGTTAGATTTGTTTTTATCGACTGCAATCAAAACACCAATGAATTTAATAGGATCATTTATATATGTATGTGTGTATATATATATCATATATACGTACATACACACATCTGTACACACAACACACATCATACATACATACATACACACACACACACACACACACATACGATGCAGTTCGTGCTTTATTATATTAGAATTTAAGCGCACAATTTTTAAGCTGCCAAAAAAAAAGAAAGCAAAAATGGGAAACCGAACGATTCGATTTTTATCAAGATTTGCTAATATAATCGTTTACATATTTACAATAGTTATTAAGTAATGAGTACTGTAGATAAAAGTACAATCTCTCTCTTATTTAAATAAACACATATATGTACGAGACGGTGTGTTGTATTGATGACGACCGTATGTGTTAAATAAAGGCGAGAACCTGACGAAAAATAAAAACAGATGCGTGCCCGAGACATGTCTTTTATCCGAGATTTTATTATAACATTATTAATGATACACATCTACAAGAAATAACATACATTAATAATATTCACGTATAGAGATTTCAAAACATAAAAAATTTCTAATATGCGTGTATCCAAGTACACGTTTATAATAACATTATGTTTTTGGTGGTTCTGTTTGTCTTTCAGTTTTAAATTCGGGTTTGTGCTTTGCCGTACATTTTCCCGACTGTTCTACCTACAACACAATAATTAAAACTTTTGATATAATTTCGAGATTATTGATTTTTCTTTTTCTCTTTTTTCTTATCTTTTATACGTGTATATATTTGATGAAAAAAAAAAAAAAAATATTCCAAGTACTAGTGCATAATTTAAAACGATGCAGATTTTTTAATTGGATTCCTAATCGCTAAAATATACTTTAAACCTACGTAGAGTTTCGTCCGCAGACTGCAACAAGTATGTATGCGTGTGAAAAGAGAAAGACAACACAATGTTTCATGTAGGAATATATAATATAATTACAATCATTGATCATTTTTTTGGAGAGAACTTTATTTCTCTAATTATCGTTTAGAGGAACGATACTCTTTTAATTTGTTACTTACGTTTGTTGCTGCTTTTTTGAAAGATGATACTTTAAGATATCCTAATCTATTAAGATATCTGATAGACATAGTCGTTCCTCCTAAAAAAAAACGAAAAACAAGAATTGAATCGGATTACAAGTACTTGCTATAATACATATTTTTAGATTTTTTATATATATATATATCGGTGTATCGATTTAATTAATATTACCTATAGTCACAGCATATCTGGCTGGAGTAAATATTTTATAAAGGGCGTATATTATAGCCCAGTTGCCAGCGCCAGAGCTGCGTAACATGTTTAAATACTTTTCGCTTAAATTCAAATGTTCCATCAAAGTCACTATATCTACGCCGCTGTAAGAAATAATTATTGACATATTTAAAAAAGAAATATTTTAACTTACCCAAATTTAAATTAGATGATTACATACTTTTTAACTGCCATATAAAATATTGTCACCCAGACTATGGAAGTCGCTATGTGTACAGGTACTAATATATACCAATAGTCTTTGGTTAATTGTTTCATCCTTTGAAATATGGATAATTTTTTATCCGGTAACGGTATGTTATCTTCGTTGGGCTGTTTTTGAGGATTATTGGAATACGCCAGGGTAATGTCATGTTTGTTAACTTTAAATGTTCTCTGACATACAAAGTTATTATGTGAAAATAAAAAGTAACTACGTAAGGCAGTCCTGTAACGAGCATTGTTTTCTGAAAGTGAAAGATGCTTGATACCATATAAAAAAAGAGTATATAACAATGTTAAATATTTATCACAATTTTAACCTACCATTGTTACCGACTATCCAAAATTTTGGATTGGTGCAGCATAAACAACGTGCGGATAAAAAAGCGTTGTTAGTTAAAATGGCTGTATTAGTTCCTAAAATCGAAGTTAATCGTAAACTACGATTAAGTATAGCTTCCATTTTCAAAATCGACCGGTTTAATTTCTAACCAAACAGATAGAATGAGGTTTTATGTGGTCTCCTTAGCACATAAGAATTTGAAAACAATTTTTAGAACATGTTGCGAAATACACACAGCAGTGTTGTATCGTGACTTATTTATTTCAACTTGAACCTCGAGGCTATATATATATATATGTATATACGTTTTAAATATATAAATATATGTATATATTTTATATTTTAATAAGTTAAAATCTTACATGCGAAATATCACATTCTCACAATATTATATACATACATTTTCTCTCTTATCGATCTCATACCTAATAGGATAACAGGCGACTGTGCTTCCAGCTAGTGGAGAAAATTCGAGTTTCAAATTTTTAAAAATCATTTCCCGCCAATTTTCCTTAAACTCTATGAATGCGAAAACGCACGTATACACACACACACACACACACACACATATATATATATGCACATACACGTATATGTATATATATCGATGATAATTAATTTATTTAAATAATTTATATTTTATTTAAATTAATTAGAAAGATCGAGTGGAGTATAATTAATCAATGTATTACGTTTCATATGCGCTTCTTTTTATTATATATTAGATTTATAATTACGTTAGACGCACAATAATTAACGCAAGATGTAAATTCAACATATAACTTTTTATTTTTTTTTATCGTTATATACATAAACGTTTCCTTTTTTTTTTGTTATTTAATTTTTTATTTTGTTACAGTCCTTAAACCTCGACCGTTCAGAAGAAGAATATATTCGTCGAGGCTACGACAAGGATGATAAGTACGGAGACGGTAGTAAAATCATTAGCTCGATTCTGATGCCAGTGTGCGAACAATGCTGTGAGAAAAAAAATTATCGGATCAATTTTTGTTTTCTTTCTTTCTTTTCTTTCTTTTTTTTTTCTATACTAAATCATCGTAAAAAGTTTGTAATTGATTTTCAACCTGCATCCTCTTGAATTGTGATCCAACCTATTACAGGTTCCATCTCGTTTTGTCGTTTCAGCCACTCGTGCAATGGTTGAAAATATTTGATTATAGCATCGGCATCTAATCTGTTGGATTTGCCTCTGGTCATTTGTCTCACAACGTCATGCCAATGTCTCGAAGCACCGATTGATAACACATCCCTAAAGAGTACAAAGGTATATATTATATATATATATATAAAGAAAATAAATTGATAAATTGATATACGTAACATACGATAATAATCTTCCAGCGTCGCGTGATCTATATAGATCACAAGTATGTAGTTCGGCCGTGTGCCCAGAAATTTCGCATAACGATTGGAACAATTGAAATTGTAAAATCGTACCCACGAAGTATCTGCAAATTTTTTATTCGATCGGTTAACGAATTAAGAACGATTAGATATGCAAAGAAATACGTGTATTCAAGTATATATTGATATATTAGAAATGTTAATACACATTAAAAACGACGTAAAGAATTTTCGTAGATGATTTTCTTCGAATGAGAATTAATGTCTTTTTTTTTTCGTTCGGATTTTAAACGAGTTCCCAGGCTCGTAGTCGTTGAAACGAGTAATAGATTCTATTTTTTATTTTCTTCTTTTTATTTTAAATCGCATAGGTACTTTCAATTTCACACTCTCTATATTGTGATATACGAAGGATGCATACTGTGCGTAAGGTATGTCAGCCAGGATATGATACTTCGCTGCTGGATCAAAATCTCTGTCCGTTCTTACGATCGGTGGAACTATGCCTTGGTATTGCAATCTCAATTCCCACCATCTCGCGGTCATATCTTCGACTCCTTCGTTAAATACGCGCCATCTCCACTTGAAAAAAAAAAAAGAAAGAAAGAAAAAGATACATTACACACGATATTGCGAGCGAGGATTCTTTTTTTTTTTTTTTTTTTGAACATGTTCGAAAACGAATTATATTTACTTGATCGATCGTATAAGCGAACGGAATGTAAGCCAATTTTCGAAGTGCCATGAGCATTAGAAAATTGATATTACTCTCGTAACCGTCCGTCGAATTGTTATGCAAACCAATTTTGTGTAAATGCTGAGGTGTCATAACTGATAGCAGTATCGCGTCGCTGACTGCTTCGTGAAAACCTGCATGGATAAAATTTGTATTATTATCAGTCGATTGCGTTATCCTTCGTTCGAGGATATTGTACGCGTTTTATTTATTTATTTATTTATTTTTTTTTTACCAGGTATAGCTTCTTTTCGAAATATTATTGGCTGATCTTTGTATTGCAAGTAATATTGAAGGTGCGCCATTTCGTGGTGAGTCGATAATAGGTCGTCCATCGTTACCTTGGTACATTGTTTTATTCTAAAATTATATTTTATTTGTGTCAAGTGTGTGACGTTTAAGATTTTTATTAGTTTCTCTCTCTCTCTCTCTCTCTCTCTCTCTCTTTCTATTAATGATTAGAAAATCGACCTGTAATCGATGGTGTTGCAAAAATCCCAAGCACCGGCTGTGCACATAACTTCGCGATCGATCGGTTTCTCGAACATCGAAAATCTCCAAAATTCTGGTGGCATTGGTTTCATTCCAAGCGACGTGAAAAATTCCTCGGCAATTTGAAACGTTCTTTTTTGCGAGGTTCGCCCGCAAAAAGAAAAAAAATAATAAAAAAAGAAAACAGGGCAAAATAAAAACACAAAGGAAGAAGAAAACGAAAAGGAAATACAAGTTAATGTTCGCGCGAATTTCTTTTCAGCGTATCTCGTAACGCGTATTATAGAAACAAAAAAGAAAAAAGCAGAAATCAAAATGACGAAATACCTCAAGGGTGTGTAGCCCTGTATCATCATATCCAATGTAACATCGAGTTTGGTGGTCGCTGGAAAGGGTTGAACCAAATCATAAATCCCTTCCCAATTTTGTGACCACATGTTACCAAAAATATGTGCCGGTAATGGCCCATCCTTTCTAATTCTATCGCCGTATCTTTCAAATAATTTTCTTCTCACATAAGTAAAGAGATTTTTATATAGCGGCATTATTGCGTATATCACTTCTGCCATGTTTTGTTCCAAGTGTTCGTCTTCGAAAAATTCTCTCATTTGGTCTCCGGTATCGGCGAATCCTTAGAAAGAAGAAAATTTATTTTATTTCTTTTTTTACACACACACACACACATATAAATGTTTTGTTGTTCTCTCTCGAGAATATTTCTTTTCTTTTTTATTTTTATTTTCTTTTTTTTCGTTCCCTTTTTATTTTATTTTACCGTTGAGTCTCGACGCTTGATTACTTAATTGTACGTATCTCATGAAATGATTTCTAAGTGGTGGCCCTATGGCTTCGTGCCAAGCGTGCCAGTAATAAAGAAGTTCATCGTAATCCTTAGATTGTGTCATTATCCTGCTGATATCTAAATAGAGAATGAAAACGTTATATCGCGTTATGACGATCGCACGGGAAATTTATGGTGGTAAAGTTCGTGTGTAACGAGTGAATCGCTCACCATGATCTATACTCAGATTACAATTAGATCCCATGTTTCTGTAAGGGCACAATCTCGTTCTACTGTAAATATCTTTCATCTCGACGATCAGCTTGTGTATCTGCGGAGAACGGATTTCGTTAATTATTTTAATTATCGTCATTATTATTATTATTCTTCTTATTATTATTATTATTATTATTTTGCTTCTCTTCATTCTCCTTTCGTTTGTCGAATAAATTAATTTGTCAGGGGAGATTCTTTTTTTATTTTTTTGTTCCTCACCTCGTTAAATTTGTCATCCGTCAACGCGTTTCGTCCTCTTATAACGATCATTTTCAATTCTCTCCTTGCCAAAGGATCTGGTATACGGCTCCAAGCGAAGCTCACTGCTTTTCGCCATGACGCTCTTTCGAATTTTAATTTCAACGTTTGCTCGTCCAACTACAACATTTTATTACGCGTTATTATTATTATTATTATTATTATTATTATTATTATTTATGATTGAAATCCCTCAGTACATTTTCTTATCAATCTCCGGAATAGAGTGGATTGTTAATCTGCATTGAATAAAATAAAAAAAAAAAAACCAAAAGAATAAAAAAATTACTAAATTATATTTTATTTTATTTTTCTTTCTTTTTTTTTTTTTTTTTTTAATATGTTCCTTACCATTTTTCTTTTGGTCGATTCGGTGACGTTAGTACCAAAATTCCATTGAGCTGTCATCACTCTGGTACACATGGACGAAGCTTCTCGTTCGTATTCGCGTAAAAATTGTAAAGCTTCGCCCAAGTCGACATTGAGTCCCTTGGGAAAAAAAGAAAAAATAAACAAATAGAAAAATGAAAAGAAAAAAAAAATAAAATACGACGAATGTTTTTCGATCAGTAAAAAAAGGTCGTGAGAACAAGTCCAATTAGAAAGTAGATTAGCAATTGTAATCGGGGTCATAGAAAACAATGTACATTTTTCAAACGTTTTCAAGCATAACCATTAACCTTTTTAATCTAACTGTATCATCTAAACAACGTGGTACCGTTGATCGAACTTTTATAGTTACAATTCGATTATTGTACTGTATCTTACCTCGACGTATTTGCTTTGTATTTCGTTAGAACAAAGGGATAATAAAATGATCGATAGTATGATTCTCGTCATCGTTATCGACAATATTATATCAAAACGAACATCTCAAAATTTTATCACACACTTAAAACGTTTCCGTACTTTTCATAAAATTTATATACGCATATATATTATACACACACACACACATAGACACACACACATATATATATATCTATTAAAAACCACACACATACGAACACGAGAAAAACGAAACGAAAAAGAGAAATCACAAAAATTCACTTCGTTCGTTAACAGACAAGAAATTATTTCCTTCTTTTCTTCCTCTCTTGTGTTTTTTCTTTCCCTCTTCTTCGAGAAGAGGAAGAAAGAGAAGGGGGAGGGGTCAGGTGGGGCGAGCGGGGAGGAGTACGCAGATTTTAATAAAACGATATCGTACGAGTTTCCCTCGGAGGAGGAATGAAATTTTCCATCATTTTGTTTCTCTTTTATTTTTTATTTATTTTTTCTTTTTCGATCTTCTTTCCTCACGATCGACTTGATATGTACATATACATATACATATACATATACATATGTGTACGTGTTATCACGTATGCCCGTTCGAGCGTTCTCTATCGAAATTTAACCTTTGATGTCTCAGAAGGATTTCTTTTCGCTTCTTTCCTTTTTTTTTTTTTTTTTCTATATTCAATTTCGTTCCTCTTCGATTAAATTGAGGAAATGACGACGGACGATCGGTGGACGAACCGATCCGGTTCCGTATTATGTCGCGGCAAAACTGAATCGTGGAACCAACAGAGATATACTCTTTTCCGGGACGGGGATAGACCGCAAGCGAAAAGAAAGGAAGGGACAGGCATCGTCGAAGCGTGAAGCGTAACCACCCAGACGCATTATGGCACACGCCAAAATCCTTTTATACTTTTCTCCTTTAAACTCTTCTCCGTCATCTTCTTCTTCTTATTTTTTTTTCCCCTCCTTCCTCCTTCCAATTCTTAATGATTGTTCTACGCGTATTCTCCTTTTTTTCTTTTTTTTTTACCTCTCGCACGTACCACTTCGATCCATTTGACAAATTATTGGTTTGTTCTCTTTTCTTTCTTATTTTTATTTTTTTTTTTTTTTCATTTCTTTCTCCCGTCCCCGGACTCCCCTTTTATAATTTATTTTTATCTTTCCGTTTTATTTTCTCGCGTTTCTTTTTTTAATTTTTATAATTATTCTTCTTTTTTTTTTTATATATATATATTTTTCTTTGTTATTATTTTTTTTCTTCTTAATCATCCTTTATCAACGGGGACATCACGATACCGTGTTGTCCCCTTCCTGCTCACCTAAGCGTGGCAACGCTAACGGGATTTCTCTATTAGACTTCGAACGTTTGTACTTCTTTTTCCATACACGGTTTTCTTTCTTCTTCTTCTTCCTTTCTTCTTCTTTTAACACTTCGTCTTCTCGTCTCGATTCATAAATTGTTGCATTAACGATGCCCTTTCGTTCGACTATTGACGGTAAACGATTTCGAAGAAAATATTTTTCTATCTTATTCCAATTGTCGAAGGAGAAATAAATAAATAAATAAATAAATACATAAATAAATATATATACGAATATTTTTTCTTTTTTTTAAGCGTACGTTAAATTCGATTTGATTATTTATTTCTATGGTTATGTGCCAAATCGAAAGTATAATTGATAAACGCCGAGCTCCTTTCGCGTTCCAAAGACGTACCGTAACTCTGTAATTATTCAGTGGCGTAATCTGTGACGACATAACCGTAAGATAATTACTCTCCTCTCTCTCTCTCTCTCTCTTTCTCTCTTTCTCTCTCCAGGAACATAATCACGTTCTTCGTATTTTATATTTTTTTTATTTATTTATTTTTTTTTTCGTATAAATGAACGTGCAAGGACATTTTCCGTGTCACGATTCGTAAGACATTTATTCGCGTTGATTAATTTAACTTTTGCTTGATTTCATTTATGTTATTACCAGATGGATGGATCCTTTTTCTTTTTCCTTTTTAATTTTTTGTTCTTTCTTTTTTCTTTTCAACGTCTCCTTGTTCTTTTTTTAATTCATCTTTTTTTTTTTTTTTCTATGATATATCAGAACGATCATATTTCTTGTGTATGAAACCATTAATTGTATCTTATTATTCATACGTCGTTAAGCCAGCTTATCTTTCGATCATCATAAAATAATATTTTTAGCCTTGAAATACGAGTAATTTTATGTACGCTTAGGTGGATCTTTATTTTTTTTTTCTTTTTCTTTGTTTCGTTTCGTTTAATACTTAGTCAATTTCGTTTGTTCAATATTTTCACGTCTTTTCAGATAAGTGAACGTCTTTTTTAAAGTACGAACCTCCTTTTTTAATTTGACGAAATCTAAAATTGTCGGCACCTAAAATGATATGTGTGTATATATTCGATATCGTTGATAATGTAAATGTCAAAAAAATGATTAATAATATTAATTATATATATATATATATATATATATATATATATATGTGTGTGTGTGTATGTATGTATGTGTAATACTTCGTATTCTTCCATCAATGTCTTCAATGATTTCACTTGTTCTTCGGCATTTTTTATTTCAATCTCGTTCATTAAACATTTCGATTCTAAATCCTTCGCTTGAAGTTCGTTTGAATTAATTTCTCTCGCGATCGAATTTAATTCTGATGTAAGATAAGTCAGTCTTCGTTTGTGTATACTCATTACCGAATTATAATGGCCTGCAATTATAATCGATCATGGAAAGCAATTATCGAACGATTATGCCAACGATCGATCATTCTATATTCGCAATACCTATAACTTTTTTTATCTGAAGTATGTGCATAGCACTCTGTTTGATCTTTCTTTTGTAATCGTCGCGTTGTATTCTTAATTGATCGAAATCGACCGGACGAAGATCCTCGCCAAGTTGTTCTCTTTGAATCAATTGCTTCCTCGCCTTTACGATTTGCGATTTGGTCGTGCTACTTTTCAATCTAATCTTCTCGATCGTTTTTTCGATCATTTTCAGCCAATTTTTGATAAACCTTTCCAATCAATGCAAACGATTTTTTATCATATATTTTTTTTTTTTCAATCAAATCACGCTCTCAATCCTTATCACTTGTACCATTGTTAGAATATTATCAATCGACAATTATCCTGTAAAAACGATTTTATCGTATATCCTCGGGAGTTTGACGAATTCCACGAAAGAAAAAGGAAAAGAAAAGAAAAAAAAAAAAAAAGAAAAGCGAAAGTTATAACAAAACGTTCTCTAGTAAGTGATAAGGATCAATCGATTATCGATTAACTTGACAACTGTCTCGGCTGGTATTTTGCCAGTAATACGATCGACTCCTCCCACGACGATTTCCTTTTCAAATCGATCCCTCGTATCTTTGACCTCGCGAATACATATTTCTAATCCTTCGATTTCCGCAATTAATTTATTCTTCTCCCTTTTCCCGTTTCGTTCGAGCAATAACAATTTGTTTTTAAATTCGATTATTTCGTTCTGCATTATTTCCATTCGTTGTGATATAGATAATCTATAATTATATATAAATAAATGTGTAAATGTGTGTCTGTGTGTGTGTGTGTGTGTGTGTGTGTAATATTAAGGTAATAGAGATAGTGTTCGTTAAAGCATTATATCGTATCGAACGGTGGTCGATATACCACCTCAGTCTTCTCAACATTGGATCCAACATTCCACGTCGAATACTAGTCTGCATACTCCAGATACTTGGTGAACCTCTCTCACGTACGCTGATACTACTACTAGTCAAACTCCTGGTCGGCGATGTCGATGTACCACCGTGGAACGTGGTTTTCTGGGTGCTCTTCGACGTATCACTAATAGCGACCAGATCTATCTCTGCGCAAATTACACGGTGGGCCGATAGTTCCTAAGCTATTTTAAATATCAATTAACGTGCGTATAATCCCCCTATTTTTTTCCTCTCATTTCCTTCATTTTTTCTTTTCTTTTCTTTTTTTTTTTGGTTTCTTTTTTTTTTTCGTTCTAGACGAGTTTGCGTCGCCCACCCCTCGAACAAAAATTTTTATCTCTTATTCGTCGAAAAGCATCGTTATGATATCGTTCGAGCGAGACACGCGAGTACGTAATTACGAAATGTTCCTTCTCTTTTACGTCGTGGGATCGATGAAAAAACAAAAAAATAAAAATTAATACGAACGAATCGAACGGGAATGAAATTTTGTCTAGGTGATTGTAGTTTACTTCGTAATGATTCTGGATCGTTTCGTCGGAGATATCTTATGAAAAAATCGTTTTCCAATTCCAATATCATTTTCATACGCACCATACTCACTAATAAATCTTGTAATTTATCATCGGTTATTTCTAAAATAATCGTGTGTTTTATGAAATTTTGTCGATATATATTTCGTAGGATTATTATTTTTTTTTTCTAGTTTATATATATATATATAATAACATACCGTCCCAATTAATATCATCCTCGTCTTTAACATGTACGTTAAGCTCGGAATTCATCGTACGTTAATATTTTTATTAAGATTCTCTTAGAGATTTTAGAATTTGTTAGACAACGAATAGATGTTATTATTTTTATTGGTTAGAATCGTTGTATTCGTTCGATTGAAAATCATCGAATTTATTCGATCGTTTAATGTTCTTTTTTTCTTTTTTTTTTTTTTTTTTATATTGAAAACGTTTCCAATGCGATTAGAGAAGAAGGAGTTTAGAGATGGATCGATTCAACGATGATGTTAGATACGACATAGATTTTTCATTTATTTTATTAATATTATTAATAATGTGCGACAAATTACGTGTTAATTATGTTTAATTATGTTTCTTCGAGGGACGAAATACTTTCGTCATTAATTTCGATGTCGTCGATGTATAATATATAATCAATTCCAATTTCTTTCTTATCGGAACTGCAGGATCTAATAACAGCTGATAATCCTGATACAGAGAACAGCATTTCTGCTCCGCCATCCATAAATTCGTTCTATAATTTAACATAAAAAATGAAAAAAATATATATATATACATATATATATATATTACATTTTTAAATTTAATAGATAAGGATGTATACTAGCAGTAAGTTAGTCAACGACAAATTCGTGCATTGACTAATTATTTCGTAGATGATACTTTTTCAAATTTTATATATATATATATATATATATATATATATATATATATAAATGTATGTATGTATGTATGTATATATTGTTTATAATAAATTACCTCAACATCTACTTGGACACCATTAATCCACACGCTTTGGGTTTGTTTGTCTTGCATATAAAAATAATATCAATTAATATTATCGGATCCATCATCGATAGACATGAATTATTATAAAAATTATATTACCCAATACAATTCTATATTCATTCTCTTCTATCTTCGTCAGCCATGATTTCAAAATTTTCGATTGAGATTGTATGAAGTTTTTATAATTCCTCCCGTTCACCCATAAGGTATAAGAGTACTTGAAACCTGTAAATTGTAATATTACGTCGTATCGATGCGTGAGAATTTGTTTTATTTTATTTTATTTTCTTTTTCTTTTTTAATTTTCGTTTCTAAGTACGATCTTAAAAATTCGTTGTAACCTGGTATTGGATCGACCCTAATCACGAATTTAGTCCCGTTAAATGTAAATAATTCGTCGCCGACCAAACGGAACATCCAGTCCCTGTTAACTAATACTTTATCATCGATTTTGACAACTCGTCGACCGGTAGCAGTCCCATGCTCGAATTCTATCACATGGTTACCATCGTTCAATGGTACTGTCCACCTTGCGGTTGGTTCAACCGACGACTCTAAAGCTTGAAGACTTCTATTACATAAAATATATATATATATATATATATATATATATATATATATATATATATATATATATATATGATTATTATTTTGCTTTAATTTTATTTCGATTGGTTGATTTTTCTTTTATTTTATTTTATTTTCTTTGTAATTTTTCTTCACATCGGCAAC
This sequence comes from Dolichovespula sylvestris, assembly GCA_918808275.2. Classification (NCBI taxonomy): domain Eukaryota; kingdom Metazoa; phylum Arthropoda; class Insecta; order Hymenoptera; family Vespidae; genus Dolichovespula; species Dolichovespula sylvestris. Next base: position 3,722,988 of record OU964983.1, on the reverse strand, counting down.
AACGATGAATCATAATCGTCACGTTTAAACGGTTCAAGTGTTATTTCGAATTAATATTCTAACAAATAATGATTTATATTTGTTGTTGCGTCGTACTCACCGAAGTAGAGCGTTCGCCATGTTTCTTTCTCACTTGTTATTCACTTTGCCTAAGTACAAATACACCAGCCACACACAGCAGGTCTCATTATTGATCGTATCGCGACCATGGTCAACGGTCAAATCGATAATCCGAACCTTCTTTACGTCAGACTATGTAACGTTGTCGTGGATGTCAGGTATAATGAGTGGTATAAAGAAGAAAAGAAATTTTCTTCTTTAAAAACCAAAGAAAATGATATAAAGAATGAGGTATAAAGAAAAAGAAAAAAAAAATATAAAAAAGAAAGAAAATATCTATCTTATCATTGAAAGAGTTGATTGTTAATAGAATTTATTGTCGTTAGAAATTTACACACGCCACCTGAGTATATAAGTAATATAGAAGGAAGTGTTAGTGATTATTTTCTAATGGTATAACGTTGATTATTTTTCTTCTTTCTATATTTTTTATTTTCTTTATTTTTTAATTCTTTTTCTTTTTGTCTTTCAATCTATTGGAAAGCCGGTAACAATTTTCCAGTACACGATCCAAAACCGATTCGATAGCCATCGCCGATGCAATAGCCTGTGTTAAAAAAAGAAACAGAGTAATTTATATTATTGACGATTTAAGAACGATTGTTTATAGTTAAGAGGATAGATTTAATAGTTACCACGTAAAATGACTTCGTCGTTGTCTTGAAGAAATTTCCTGGTGGTGCCATCTTTCAAATGGATCAACCTTGTACCCTTCCAGCAGAGCTCCAACATTGATCCAAATGAATCCAAGGTCTGAAATATTTAAATGAATATATATATATATATAATTTTGTTTTTGTTTTTATATCATTCATTATATCAGCATAACTATATAACAGTATTTAACACAGACCTCGCCACTTATGGTACCGGATGCCATTAAGTCTCCGGGATTGATATTACATCCAGTTACAGTGTGATGTGCAAGTTGTTGACGAGGAGTCCAATACATGTATTTGTAATTGCTATGACACACGGTCGTAACCGTCCCATTTGATGCTAAACGGGATCAAATAGGATGGATTTTTTTTTTTTCAATATTTCATTTAAAATAGATAGAAAGGAATAAGAAAAAAAGAAATGATAATTAATCCCTCTTACATTTAATATCAACTTCCAATTTGATGTCGAAATTGCATGCATCCTTGTGACGAAGATAAGGAAAGGGAATTGGATCTTGTTGATTATTGGGGATTCTAAACGGTTCCAATGCTTCCATTGTCACTATCCACGGAGAAATGGACGTCCCAAGATTTTTCGAACAAAACGGACCAAGCGGCACGTATTCCCATTTTTGTATATCCCTTGCTGTTGAAGATGGCGATAGAATATTTATACGAGTTTGTTTTATATGATTATGATATATAAAAACAAAAAAGAAGGGAAAAAGAAAATGTCTTTTGAGACTGGTCGTCTTACCACTCCAATCGTTCATCAAAACCATGCCAAATATATAATCATAAGCATTCTCAGCATTAATCGCCTCCCCTAAATTAGTTGGAGGTCCTCCAACGAAGAATGCAACTTCCAATTCGAAATCCATCAATTTCGATGGACCAAAGAAGGGATCTGCTCCTTCGACCGGAAGTGTTTGACCTCGTGGCCTTCTAATTGGTGTACCGGATATTACGACCGAGCTGGATCTACCGTGATACCCAACCGGAAGGTATTTCCTGTGTTAATAATTTTGTTTCTTTACAAAATTCTTTTAATTTCTTTTTTACTTTTTTTTTTTTTCCATACGTCTTCGTTAATTCTTTCGACGAATTTAACGTAATCACGTTACGTGTACGTCGTCGTATAATTACCAATTGGGGAACAAAGCGTGATTTTTGTCACGGAACATGGCGCCTACGTTCGTGGCATGATGTATGGAGGAATAAAAATCTGTATAATCGCCTATTTTGGCTGGCAAATGCATCTTAGCTGATTCTTGTTTGACGAAGATTCTAAAAGATGAAAAAAAGAAAAAATAGTAGTGTTACTTCGACGTTGAGATCAAATTAGTGATTCATTTTCTTTTCTTTTCTTTCTTTTTTTTTTTTTTTTCTACATATTATAATTCATATCTCTCACATGCTACGAAGTTTTTCCTCTTGCAATGTCGGATTAGTGTCCGACAATAAATGTTGCAATTTTGTTCTTGCTTCGAGCCACGCTGGTCTTCCCAAAGCCATAAAATCATTAAGGCAATCTTTAAGAAAGACATACTGTTTGTCTTTCAATAATGGCCCATCGAAGAGATGTGCTATTTGACTTAGATCCAATATCTCCTCGCCGATTGCCACTCCTATTCTTTTATTCGGCTAAAATAACATTAATCGTTTGTTTGATATAATTGATTTCTTTTCGTTATATTAATCGATCATCATTCCAATATAATTAATTTATTAATTATTAATCAATACGAATTAAATACATATATGTGTATTGTGTATCCGATAAATTCCAAACATTCTTTTGTATTCGTTTCAATGTATACTTTTCTAAAGATTATGGCTAATTAATGTCAGTGTTTCGTAATTAATAATAGTAGTAGTATTCGATGATAGAACACACTGTTTCGTTTTATAATAACATCTTTTTTTTATTTTATCCGATTTTTTACAAGTATCAGCCGTTGATAATATAGATCGCTGGGTTTACAAAGTTTTCGAATTTTAATTAGGATTAAGAATATATTTTATCGACGCAGTCGCGATTACATTTAGTTGATAATACAGATATTTTATCGACAGTTGATATTTAATTAATTAGAAATATAGATGGCAGGTTCGTAAAAGAAGTTCGAGGAGATCGATTCGCAGATGGGTTTGTAAAAAAATTAAATGTCACGATTACCAATCGAAATTATACATTTCTATATATCGTTGATATAAAATGAATATTTATTGTCGTTAAAACTTATTACATGCATCGTCGATAAGGTTTTACTTACGTAACCGTAACTTTATCGTGATAGAAAGAGATATAACATAACTTCTAGAGCGATGATTCGAATCGATCGGATGATTTAAATAATTATTATTTACGTAGATAGATAAGATTAGAGACGAAGTATTTAGGATTATATAAGACTCACCTTATCTTCGGTAGAGAATATACCATAAGGAAGATTTTCGATAGGATAATCACTGTTGGATGGGTACTCGACGAAGGACTTCATCCTTTATGTTATACTTAACGACGACCGTTCGTAATAATGTCGAGAACGTTAACACGCTTCTTTTTAAGTCGAACTCGTGGAAAAGAATTAATTAGTTTACGAGTATTATCGAATCAAGGCCGGATCCGCCTTCTCGTATAATTTTAATTCATATATATATATATATATATATATATATATTTTTTTTTTTTTTTTTTTTTTCTTACGATAACGCGTAAACGCATATACGATGGCCGAGCCTCCAATACAAAACTGGTTTTCGCTTGTAAATTTTATATTATCCGACGGTATCTAAATTCATACTTACGTATGTATATGCTTACGTGTACATATATTTACATATATGTACATACATTAATATTTATGTTATCGCATATATATATATATATATATATATATATATACATACATATATATTCTTATTGTAGAGGTTCCTCCATTCAACGAATTTTTCCACAGGCATGTTTTTATTTTTTATTTTTTTATTTGGCTCGTGAGATAAGATTCGAAGAGAATAATAATTAAGAGATAAGCCGATAAATAATTTCTCTATTTACGATGTTAATTGATACAATGTTTATTAACGCATTTACAATCGTTCGATTAGATATTAGTAATAAAGTCCGAAAGATAGATAGGATTTGTTGATTTATTATTTACTCTTATGTTAATATATTTTTTGAGTGTGTTTCTCTCTCTCTCTCTCTCTCTCTCTTAGGAAGGAGATAAAAGAAAACGAAAGACCAATTTATATATTGACAATTTGAGAGATAACAGCAGTTTATTAGACATTGATATACAGTGGATAATTAGGGCGATTAGGTTGGCTAGGTGGTATCTGTTAATAGATTAGTGATTACGACGTGCACAGCACAAAACATCGTTTCACATAATTTACATTAGTCGAATTTATCTTCAGTATGTCGTCTCTTCCTTTTTTTTTTCTTTTTCTTTTTCTTTTTCTTTTTCTTTTCGTACACTTCGTTAGCGAAACATTTTGCGTTTTGCGTACACAATTAAACGAGGAGAATTCTTTACAATCTTCGAACGATTACAAAGATTCTCTCCTACTAATAAACTGTCTAATTGTTTATTATCAGTATTTTGGAAGACGTGTGATTTTGTTGTTAACTTCGTTTTATGAACTTTTATATATACATATACATACATATACATATATATATATATATATATATATATATATATATATATATGATGAGCTTAGAGAATCGTCGAGATCTATAGGATCTTACACAGAGTTGATTAATCGAGAGAGAAAAGCAATTGACATTATCATTGCCGTTATACTTGTACCAATTTCTTCGTGTTTTTTTTTTTTTTTAGTTTGTTTGTTTTTTTTCCAACACGTTATCTTTTTATTTTCTTTAATAGACAATAATAAGTATATTAATATATTGATATATTATTAGAATATCGCTTAATATACTTATTATATTGATATTAATATTAGATGCAATAGATATTGGTTTAATTAGATGCAGATTTTACAGATGCAAGAATGATCGTGTTAATAACGTGCGAGTGTAAAAGTGCATAGGTGCATAGGTGCATTGGTGCGTAGGTGCATAAATGCATAAGTTCATAGGTGCATAGGTGCGTAGGTGCATAGGTGCATAGGTGCGTAGGTGCATAGGTGCATAGCGTGTGAGATAGATTGGAAATGATTCAATTAAAGGTGTAAGGTGTTGAAATAAACTTTTCTAAAAAAAAAAAAAAGAAAAAGAAAAAAAAACAAAAAGAAAAATCAACGACAAAGCATAAAACGAATTGTAGTTAATAGTGGTAAATCTTTTTTTTTCTTTTTTCTCTTTTTTTCGAAATGATTTATTCGTTATTAATGCGAATGTGTGATTGATTGATTGGTTGATAGATTGATCAACTTTTTTTTTTTTTTTTAAAGAACTTGGCACAAGAATAACGTACAACCGTCTTAGTCGTAGTAAAACACCATTAGAACATTGTTCTTCTTTCCCTTTTTTCTTATTTTTTTCACCCTTTTTTAATTTTTTTCTCTTTTCTTTTCGATTGACGAGATGAAATTTTTTGTTTTGTTTTAATGCCATTCGATCGCTCGATCTATTCACGCAAATTTACAAAACGAATATTTCGAATTTAATCGTCTATTCTCTTCTTCATATAAATATATCCTTCTTCTTTATTTATTTTTATTTTTATTTATTTATTTATTTATTTATTTATTTACTCGTTTGCTTGTTTTTTTTTCTAATAGCCATCAGTTTTTCTCATTCAAATTACTCTTTTCTGAATGTTGTCTTTTATAACGGGTAGAATAAATTTATTACGGATAAGAACAGATTAACAACGACTATTAATCGATAGTGCACGTGTGTGTGTGTGTGTGTGTGTGTGTGTGTGTGTGTGTGTGTGTATGTGTATGTGTGTTTGGGCGCATGTATAGCCTTTTTTCTTTTCATTTTTTACAAGGTATCGGTGAATTTGTTTTGTATTTTTATTCTTGTATCATTTATTATTATTATTATTATATATTTTTTTATAGTATATTCCTCTTTTCTAATTGGACGATGTCGTATCTTCAAAAATACAATTCGTCATTTACTGGCATGTCACATCTCGTATTTGCGTAGTCGTAGTTATTATACAGTGTGGGTTAAAAGTTCCCAAGAGTTCGTAGTTGGACGATGTGAAAAAAACAAAGAAAACGACAACAACGACAAGAAAATTAGTCCAGAAGATTTCAAAAAAGAGTAATCGATTTTTAAAAACACCTAGAAACTTTTGGCCCACCCTGTATGTGTGTATATATATATATATATTTATATATTTATATAATAATGTTGCACTTTAGAGTCGAGTCGATTAATGAATTTCTAGCGTTCTTGGCATCGCAATAGAAAAAAGGAAAAAAAGATATTCTCGATTGTAATCTACGTGATGGATAATGATATCAATTTTTAATTGAGATCTTTGATTATTTTTTTGTGTCTCTCTCTCTGTGTATGTGTGTGTGTGTGTCTGTGTGTCTGTCTGTCTGTGTATCTGTCTGTGTATTATACATAAATACATTTATTTATTTATTATCTTTGTCGCTTTAATTACATCAAGATATTTTTTGTAAATTTTTTTTCTTTTTATTTATTTATTTATTTATTTTTTTTATACTTTATTCTTTTTCCATTTTTATTCGCTTATCTTTAGTCTTGCATTACTCAATACTGGCGAGTGAGTCGAAATATGTAGAATTATTCGGTTTGAAGTGTTGTCGAATAGACAGAAGTTCAATGAAATCAAAAAATGAAAAAGGAAATAATCATATTTAATTGTTCTTTTCTTTTGATAAAAAGTTAAGAAAAGAATTATTATTATTCAACATTGAAAATTGAAAGAAATTAGTTTCGTATTATATCAGATTTTAAAGTCACGAATTCATTATTATACGTATATATATATAAAATTTTTTGTTATAAATAATAATCACTTTGCAATAATAATAGAAATCAAACAATCAATCTCGAGAAGTTTAAACAATCGATCTTTGAAATGATTTGACAACCGTTCATGCGAATATTTGAAAAGCGTGTACTTTCATGGGTTTGTGTTTCGTAATTTAAAATTGTCTCAACACTAAATATACATATTATATTATATATGTATAATTGTTTATGTATATATATATAATATATATGTTTATATATATATATATATATATATATATATATATATAATTCATTACACTTTGTTTTGCTCGAACTGTTCAACAGTAAACAATAATATTATATAATTATGTCAGTATATAATATAATAATAAATGCAGGATATATTTCATATTCGATATTTCTTTCTTTTTTGTTTTCTGCAAACGATTCAATAAATAACAATATTCTTTTCTCTTCGTGATTGATATTTATATAACAAAAATAATGCACAGCATCGATAACTATACTCTAAGCAAGAAGCCACGAGTTGTAAACGGATTTATTTATGTATCATTTAAACATTGTGGCGTTTCGTTCGTAAAATCTTTTTGTTCTTTTTTTTAATTTGTTTGTTTGTTTTTATTTTTTAATTGTGATATATCTCTATATAATAGACGTAGTTAGTTAGTTGATTATTTATTTGTTCATTTATTTACTTTGTTTACTTTACTCATTTGCGATTCGTTGTAACTCGTACAACACAATAACAACAACAACGACGATTCAACGCATATAATAATTGAAGTGCAAGCGTAACGCCATTTATATTATTATGACACTTAGATCGTCCTTTCATTTTTATCATTTTCATGTATTTTCTCTCATGTTTTTTTTTTGTTTTTTTGTTTTTTTTTGTTTTTTTTTTATTTATTTCATTAGATATCTGACGAATTTATAACCGAAATTAATTTCTAATCAATTGCGTAAATGTGCAAGCGTAACGCAATTCGTGTGTTCAGATTTTTCTTTTATATATATATATATATTTATTTTCACTTGTATGCCTTTTCGAATGTTTAGATTTGACGAATTCAGGATTGACATTAATTTCTAATCGCTTCTAATAATGTGATTGATTAGAAGAGAGTTGGGACGAGCATCTTCATATCTATATATATGATATATATATATATTGACGTTGTTATTGCTTTAATCTAACATGAATGAATTCCTGCAATTAATATACTTCCATCTTTCGTTTCTATTATTTTTTTGTTTTCATATGTACGTATGTTCGTATGTATGTATGTATGTATGTATGTATGTATGTATGTATGTATGTATGTATGTATGTATGTATGTATTTATTTATTTACATACGTGGTTTAGAAAGAAAGAGATAGAAAGTAAAGTGAAAATCTGAGAGAGATATATATATATATTTCTGTTTTATTTGTTTACTCATTTATTTACTTCATTTAACTTGTTATACGGCCGGAAATATCTACTTTGTTGCAACTCGACATTTTTTACTATTTTTTTTGTAGCGTTTTTATTTTTTCTTTTGTAATTATTTTCAGTTGGATATGCTGTTGTGTACTTCCCTTACAGATCTAAATATCTTAAACACTATGAGTATCTTTTAACCGTCGTCAGTTTGTTGCCCTTTTATATCTTTTTCTCTTTCTTTTTTTTTCGTTTTATTTATTTATTTATTTTTTGTTTGTTTGTTTGTTTGTTCGTTTCCCCATGCGTTCACACTTGCGTTAACAACTTGCGATCTTTCCTCGTACGCTATTAGTTTCTTAATTAAAACAATGATGTCAACACTTATAAACGAATTATGTTAATACCTATTGCCCTAAGGAACGATTAACGAATACGTTCGGTGCATCAGGCTCGAATTTAAAGCTTAATACATTTAATTATATTTATTTATTTTTGTTCTAACAAATAACAACAACGTATATATGCGTGTGTGTCTATATACATATATATATATAAAATATCTAATTTAATTTTGTTCAAATAAAATAAAAAACGACATAGAAAAAAATTTAACATCGTTCGTCGATAAGAAGATCGTTTTTCGAATTTGAAGGAAAGAAAACAAATGATATTAAAATTAGATCCTTAAAAAAAATGATCGAAGATGATCATAATCGACTGATTATTCTATATTAAAAAAAAAAAAAAAAAAAAAAAAGATGTAAATAAATAAATAAATAAATAGAATAAAATAAAAGAATAGAATGAAAGTGGGCCAAGTGCATCCGTCCGTATTAACGCATGTTTCTTACGATTAATTAATTAAGATTATTATTTCATGAATTATGCGAATTAGAGTATTGGCCACGCGAGTTTTGTACAAGTCTAGATAAAATATTATTCGTCGATATAGTTATCTCGGTGATTTATATCGATCGTCGATCGCCCGGGTTTTTTTAATCCGTGCCGATAGGATGAGTCCGATGGATGATTAAGATCGATCGAACGATATTATTCTAGACAGGTAGCGAGAGAGAGCTTAGAGATCGTGGCCCAGTCGATCCATCTCGGCCAATAGGAAATCAACGTCGGTTTCTGTGACCGCAGCACTAGAAATGATATTTCTAAAGAAGTTGGGTCTCCTATCGTCGGGTTGATAACCAACCATCAATGTACCGGCCTGCATCATGCGACCTTTCAGGATCGGGCAGATCTAAAGACGATTTATTTATATTTATTTTTAAGATATCTCCTTTACTTTGAGAAGAACAATTTTCCTTTTTCTTTTTCGAACTTTCGCTCGTTATCCTTTTCTTTTCTTTTTTTCTTTTTTTTTTTTTTTTTTTTTTGTAAAGAAACTTACTTCGCCCAAAATCTTTTCCCTTTCCGGACCGTGCGGCATATTTCTAACGCGCGTTGGCAAATACCAGAAGCAAACGTTCACCATTTCGGGCTCGAGAATCAAGTAGTATCGGTCCGACATTTGTTTGATCCGTCTGACCATGTATTCCGTTAGTTCCATTAACCTGTCCATGTGTTTTTCAAAACCTTCCGTACCCTAACGTACGAGAGGAAAATTATTTGTCATCGATTTTTAAACTATATGATACTAATCTTCGATCAGGATATATATTTCATGCATCTCGTACCACATATGCGTCCATGTAAATGGATTATTTAATTTAATTTTCTTTCTTTCTTTCTTTCTTTCTTTCTTTCTTTTTTTTTTTTTTTTTTACTTACTTTAGCTCGCCATTGTAGCCAGAGCTTGAAAATGTCATTGTGACGACCACATTGAATAACTTTGTCGCCGGTATCGTACTGCACGTCGTAGAGTTTATCAGTCATGAACAAGTACTCCGCTGACATTTGATTACAGCTAATTAATAGACCCTATAATCGAAAGAAGAGAAAGAGAAAGAATGAACAGATAGATAAAAATGTGACACGCTGTAAGAGAGTAGAGAGTTTGGACGTTCATTTTCACGCGATAAAACGTCGTCGAGGTAAATTTACAGAGCTGTCGAGAGACGAGAGACGTGATGGGTTGGAGGGGAGGACAGGGGAGGAGAGGAGAGGAGAGGAGAGAGGTGAGGGGGAAGGAAGAGTAAAGAGCTGACTGCTTGCCTGGGTCGATACGGCTGTTTAACACATGCGCAAGAGGAGGGAGTTGCACCGGTATTGAATTTACAAAATGGCGTGGGTTTACTCAAACCACCTGGATATTCCACCATTTCGTTTTGTCGACTATCTGTTAAGTTTCGGGACATTAAATGGTGATTAGGGAATAAACGCCATTTTGTCTCGACTGGATCAATTATAATTTCTTATTAAGGTTTCTATCGAATGGATTTGGCAATTAGGGTTTTGGATTACGTATGTTACGTATGTATGTATGTATGTATAATATGTGTAATATGTATATAAGCACGTACGATTTGTACGATGGGATCTGTTTCATTTTACTTTTTTTGTTTTTTGTTTTTTTTTTTTTTCTTTTTTCTTGTAGATTCAAGTTCAGATAAAGAGTAGATTTAACTTTGTCGATTATCAAGTTGACGTTAATCGAAAACGATACTTTCGTTTTTATCTTGGGATCGGTTACTTTTTTGTTAAGGATTTAATTTTCGATGGAAATTGAGTAGTACATGTTCGAGAGATTCTTCTGTTCTCTCTCTCTCTCTCTTTTTCTTTTTTGATATTATTTCTTCCGAAGAGGAAATGACATTATTGAAAATAGCCTGGTGATTAAATAATATGAAAGGATGTATCGTTTTTATATTTGGGTGGTTAATTTTTCGTTGAGAGCGAATCAGTAATCATGGGGATATCAATTGAAATGCATTTTAGTTTTATCTCGGAACGGTCACTTCTCGTGAAATCGATAATTTTGCAAATAAAGGAAGAAACAACGACACAGAAAGAAAGGAAGAAAGAAAAGGAAAGAAAAAGGAATCATAAAAGCTCTTTACGTTTCGTTTTGGGGTAGTTGTTAGTGGTTCTTTTTTTTTTTTTTTTTTTTTTAACGGATATACAATTTCGCGTAAAATCGAGTAACAAGTGAAGGAAAAGACGTTTATCATTTTCTCGTTGAATAATTCGATAAGAAAGTTCGCCGGGAAGAGATACACGAACGACAGCGAGTGGAAGAATGATCTACAAAAGCAAGATGTGGTGCAGCCGGTGTGCGGAATTTTAATATACGAAGAAAAGGGGGAGAGAGAGAGAGAGAGAGAGAGAGAGAGAGAGAGAGAGTAGAGTTAGCAATAACTACGGTGACTGGGTGGTTGCAAGGTAGTTGGATCGGAGGGATAGACCCTACAGCAATCCAGCGGCACTTCGTCGGCAGTTCGCCGACGGACTATGGCAACATATGTTATCTCTTAGTTTAATTAAATTCCTGGAGTGTGCGGGCACGTAGGTCCAACCCTTACCATGGAATGCCATAGCGTTGTTATGTCATCGCGCCCCCTTTTCCAATGGTATTCGAACACGTCAAATCTCGCGTCCTTCGTCAGCAATTTTATCGAAACATTTGTGACGCCCACTGGATGGTTCTGTTTTTTCTTTTTTCTTTTTTCTTTTTTTTTTTTTTTTATTTGTGCGTGCGTGCGCGTTCGCGCGTGTTTGTTTTATTTGTTTGTCCTTTTCTTTTCTCTTTTCTTTTTCTTTTATTTTTTCTCTTTCGAGTCATCGGACTTATCATAATTTTGATTTATATATCTTTCGATATCAAATCTCGTTCAAATCCTATCAAATCGTTCGTATCGTTAATTTCATCGAATCGTTTTTTTTTCCCAACGCTCTCCTACGCTTTAGTTTTATGTTTGTCGTGCCTCTTTCGTTTAGTTCTGTATTCTGTTCTGTTTTTTTTTTATTTTCGCGTATTATCAGATTCGTTTATAATCGTTTACTTACGTCCTGCTTGAAGTGTATGGTCGAACATTGAAGTAAAGTTCCCATCAATTTGTGCGGATTCCACGTAACCGAGTCGGCCCTGTAGGAAAATATATAGTCAAAATTGTTTATAGAATAATTTCATGGGAGTGAGGTTTATCGAGGCTTAGGTCGAAACTATCGTTCACTTTGACGCATCCTATCTGGAAGCTGTCGAACCGAAGTTTATGTATGTATGTGTATATATATATATATATATATATATATATATATATATATACATCAAGCCCGACTGAAAAAGCTCAGTTCAACTAAGCTCAGCTGGCCGTCAAACTCTTATCCACTCCCATAGGGACCAATAGGGGATAAAATATGAGTTATCTTCATATGCCCTGTATTCTACTCTTCATGGGGTCCATCGATTCGAGAGAAGAGCTATTAATATAGCCACGGGATCGGATCGGATTTAACCCTCAGCTAAACTTCACACACACCCCTTAGATAGGAGAAAACCTGCTGTGTGTGTTCTGTAGTAACCCTTCTTAATCCAAGAGATCACGAAATACTAGAACCTGCCTCGATGGTGGTCCTTGACACCAATTTGTGGCTTCGTTTTGTACGTTAAACCGATCATTAAGACAAATTAAATGTTTCGACCATCGATTCGATCGTCGATTAATTCATTCATTTATTTCAACTTATTGTCGTATTTTAATTATTACAAAATATTTTTCTAAGGTTCACGTAACTTGAATTTTATCATCTTTTCATGTATTCCGTAATTTAATATCGTGATATATATATATATATATATGTGTGTGTGTGTGTGTGTATACATATACACATACATACATACATATATACATGTATAGTTGAGATTTGTTTCGTTGACAAATGTTATCGTTCCTTTTGCAAATGACACATATAACACATCATACCGGACCTTTATGCCCTTTTAACCACACTGTGAATGATTCAAGGACACTCGAAATACCCTGAAAGGGACTCGTGTCGTCGACAGACACTATCCATTTGTCACTCTTCACTTTCCTCTTGGATGCACGATTTTCTCGTACCATGTTAGTTCTAATCTTTCTATTCTTTTTCTATCCTCTCTCTCTCTCTCTCTCTCTTTTATATCTTTTTTCTCTCTTTCCTTTCATTCTAATTCTAACCGCGGTCTGTATACTTTCGATGTTGCTCAAAAGAAATTCTGTTCTATGGCGATCTTTTTTTTTCTTTTTCTTTATTTTTTCTACTTTTCATTCTTTTTCTCGAAATGATCAGAGGATGAAGAACAGTGAAGAACAATAAAGAAATAAAAAATAATTTCTCTCCTTTCGACGAAGCAGATCTAACCTCTCGTAGAACCCGTGCATAATATAAAGCTTCGGGTTGATTAATGCGATTCGCAGCTGGGGTTGGCGCTTGTACCAACCCTCTCTCTTTCTTTCTCCCTCTCTCTCTCTCTCTCTCTCTCTGACTCTCCTCTAAAATTCGTTCCTCCTGCCAATTCCAAAAGCTACGTTGTACGTGAACACGCGAATACCGTACGTACGCGCTAGTATTTCACTACTAATTACCATAATTATCATTGAAGCATTAAATGGAAAACATAAATTCGAAGCTTTGATTACGTTACTCGCGCACATTGCCATCGGTCGCGATATATATATATATATTATTAACATAATTATTATCGTTGATCTTGTAAATTTGTTATAAAACATTTTCTATGTATAACCTTGATATACGCGTTAATAGATTTTTTGAGGAGGAACGAAAGGAAAAAAAGATTTTAAACATCGATTACGTACGCCCAATGTTTAAAAATTTTATTGATTACCGTGATTACTATCGAACACGTTTATATTTAATATTTTTCTATGTATGGAATATTTCGTGGGTGTGTTAAAAACGAAAAGAGAGAGAGAGAGAGAGAGATTCTTCGCAACGCGAAGAAGTTGACAGAGATTTGGGTTATGAAGGGATAGGCGGGTGAAGGGCGTGGGTCGTGGGAACGAAGACGAAAAGGAAGAAACAGTAAAAAGGAGAGGAAAGAAAAAGTAAAAACGAAAAAAAAAAAAAAATAGAAAATGCTCGGAACTTATCGTCGGATATCGTGTATATTATTTGACGTTCTCTCAAACCTTGCTCGCTCGGATGGCCCTTTCGCCCTTAATCATTCGTTGTGACTTTTTGACATAGCAACGAAATCACAGTAGTTTCTCTTTTCGAAACGATCTCTTTCCTCTACGTACGTGTGTACGTAGAGAGTATATGAAAAAGAGAGAGAGAGAGAGAGAGAGAGAGAGGAGGATAGTGAGTGAGTGAGTGAGAAAGAATGAGAAAAGGGGGTTCCCTTTGTACGAGTTTAATCCAGCATTGTCGAGGCACAGGCTTTTATTTCAAGCTCGCGAGTAGAAGTAGGAGTAGGAGTAGGTGTAGGAGTAGGAGTAGGAGTAGGAGGAGGGAGAGGAGGAGGAGGAGGAGGAGGAGGTGGAGGTGGATGGCGTACTGCTCTCACGGATGCTGTGGCGCGTCAATATATAAGAGGAGAGTTCTGTTCTGCAAATGCGCTCCAGGGAACCGATCCAGCTGTTGCTCGTGCCATGAGGACTTTCTCTTATTCTCGTTTGCCATTTTAATCAAGACCTTCAGGAAGGAAGTACCACCGACTGACAACAGTACAGTCCATTCCAAAAGTAGGAGAGACATGACAAAGAGGTGGAGAGAATAAAGATGAGGAGGGTTGGATGGTGGGAGAAAGAATCACTTTTTACGTTGCATCACGACGGCCCAGTCGATATAATTCGATTGGTATATTCGAAAATTATTGGGAATCGAATTTTTGGTTGGGTTCGAGATGAATCACGACGAATCTTCGTCGATCATCGTTGAATTAAAAATAATAAAAAATGAACAACGCAAATAACAAATCGATCGAATTTATTTCGATATCTCTATCGCGAATATATTGGATTTATTCATAAGAATGATTTAAAAGGAAAAGTATACGTATATGTGTGCGTATATAGTCTTATGGGTTTACTGAACATTTCTTTACCATTTGTTTGGCACAACAACGAACTCTCATTTTATATCTTCGTACGAGCATATATAGGATTTCAATTTTCAAGAGAGAGAGAGAGAGAGAGAGAGAGAGAGACCTCGTGCCACATTTTTTTTTAGGGTCACGGACTGTCTGTTATCGATTCGAGGGATACAGATGCGCTCAGATGCAAATCGTGGATTAATCTCGGCATCCCTATCGTACACAGCCGCTGCTGCTTCCAGTTCGAACGAAACACAATAGCACGAAAATACACTGACCCCCCCCCCCCTCCCTCCATCGACTCGAACTATAAAACGTAAATGAAATCTGTCCCTCGCGTATATACGTTTCTTCGTTTTCCCAATCAGAAAATTAGGATTTGTTTTATTTCTTTTCTCTCTCTTTTTTTTTTTTAAATTAATTATTATCCGACAACTTGGTAAATTGTTTCGAGAGTTTTTCTTCTCTTTCTTTTTTTTTTTTTTTTATTTCTTTTATCCCTTTGAAAAATCTTTACGAGATACCCTTAACGAGATCGCCATTTTTCACGATATATACATTTTATAGTAATACGATTGATACGTAATATCTTTTGATCCATGGCATTTAGGTATTATCATGCAAAACTATGTATACGTATATATATATATATATATATATATATATATATATGTATGTATGTATTCAGGACCTTCCTTGAAAGCCCATGAGTATTGATTTTTTTATTCCATATACTCGGCTAAGCCTTCAATTTTTTTTCTCTTTCTTTCCTTATTCGAAGCCTAAGGATCCATAAAGCTAAGCCCTTAGCCGAACTATAATAAAACTCGTAGATCAGAGTCGTGGCCCTATGTAAAAAAGTATAGAGATGATGCTTTTGTTTGGTACTCACCGTTCGATGCCAGTCAATCTTGGATGTCTGTACTTTCGTGACAGAAGTAAACCGCCGCCCCAAGCCGCCTGTAAAAATGAACGAAGGAAAAATGTGTTGAAGGAAACGAAACGAAAGAAGAATAGAAGGAAAATGTATATTTTTTTTTTTTTTTCGTAAAAAAAAGAAAAAAGATATCGCACAGTAAGCGAGACTCGGAAATATATATAGATTCACGTTTAAATGGCCGTTTAAGTACTGACTTATAAATCCGACGTTTTCCCGGCTTTCCCGCGGAGCAATTTGATTTGAATTCAACAGGGGTGACTCCATTCGACAGATACTACGTTTCTCACATTTATTATTAACGTTAAAGCTCTTTCGTAACTTGGCATTTAGGTATATATATATATATATATACAAGATATACATATATCTTCTCTCGTGCGAATTATCCCGTATTAATTCGTAGTCGATCGAAAGATACGGGCAAACCTATAATCTAGATTTGTACGGATCGATAGATCGTAGATAAAAATAGATTGATCTTGGATCAATGTTTTACTCACGTCGACGTGAAGCCAAAGCTTGTATTTCTTGCAGATATCGGCTATTTCTGGGATCGAATCGAATGCACCGATCACCGTCGTCCCTGCCGTTGCATTTACGAAGAACGGTATGTGACCTTTGGCCTTGCGCTCAAGGATGAGTTCCTCCAACTTCGATGGTATTATTCGGCCGCGTTCGTCGCTCGGCACCATAACGCAATTGTCGGTACCCAAGCCGCAAACGGCAGCGCAAGATTTCACGGAATAATGGCACTGATATCGACAAGATAGAGAGAATGAACGTGTTACGTATTCGTACGATCGAGGAAAGTGTCGAAACGATCAATAGAGTTTAGTATGAATAGAGATTCGATTAAAAAGAAAAAGATATGAGAAAGAACAGGATCGAGAAGAAGATTTGTCATACCTGATCGGACGTAAACATAACGAGTTGGCCACCTATCGATGAAAGGCCACGTTCCTTGTACGATGGAAACATTTTATGTCTTGCCGCTAGGAACGCGTATAAATTGCTGATGGATCCACCGGGTGCTAGGATTGAATCGCCGCAATTCCAACCGATCAATTCCCTCATCTTTTGTAGTACAACATTTTCCATTAGTATGAAAACGGGGGCGATCTCGTAAGTGAACATGTTTGTATTAGCCGTCGCCGTCAACCATTCGCCGGCCATCGAGACCAGGTCGAGACCGCAGGACAGTTGATTGAAGAAATGCGGATGTCCTTGTGTCGCGCGAAGAAAACAAAAAAGAAAGAAAAAAAAATATATATATATATATAGGAAGGAGAAACATCTTTTACAGTTCGATCGAAAACAAATTCGATATAGGGGGCCGGGGTGTGGATTTGATTGAATTCATTTTCACAAATAATAATAACGTTACGATCGTAAGAGAAATCAAGTTTTCTTTCGAGTAACGATCGTGATTGCATTATTAAATGGCATTAGATGTTAATGACGCTTAATGACACTGCTCTAACTCCTGGCGTAATTAATAATTTTGACAGGGCACGTGCTAAAAAAACTTTTCAACCCCGGGTGTCAGCCCCAATCTATACGTTCTCATGGACAGTGGCAAAGGTTAAAGGTATATGGGATAGTGTGTGTGTGTGTGTGTGAGAGAGAGAGAGAGAGAGAGAGAGAGAGAACTTTAAGCTCCTCGCTGAGTACGTTGTCATCCGCTTGGCTGAACATCGTGCACGGATCAAGTCTAATGCTTCTGTTTGATGGGAGTCTGCCTTCTGGTGTAGCCAGGGGTGTATGCCTACGACCATCACACTATACACGCGCATATACATTGTTAGTCGTATCTACTACCACGTTTTCTTCTCGTTTCAGTATCTCATTCCTCTCCTACCGTCTCTCATTGTTTTAAATTTTCTTTAGCTTTTCGAAAAACAATAGAAGATTTCTACAATGATCTTGCTAAAAGATGCCTTTTCATAGTACTTACGTATTTACTTGCTTGCTCACTTATTTTTCATACTCTCGTTCTTCGTCGAACACCGCGGATTCGCTGTGTGAATTTTTTCTTTTATCTTCTTTTGTCTTTTGTTTCATTTTATTTTTTTCTTTCTTTCTCTTTTCAGATTTCTTTCCACTTCCCTTCCCTTCCCTTCTACTGTCATTTCTCGTTTTTATTACGTCAGCAGTAGGAACGTATCCACGTGCGATAATATTGGCAGTAAGAATCTTTTAATCTCATAGCATTAGCCAAGAGGTGGATTGACGTTTGACGGGATCCCTCTTTGGTACGTCGGGATGTCTTGGCCACACCCTTCGTTCGTACGTTCGAATACGATAAAGTGACGTTAAAGTCTGTCGAAGATAATCTCGCCAGATGATTTTATAACCCTCCTCCAGGTTTTTCTTCTTTCTTCGATTAGACGAAAAGAAAAAAAGGGAAAATGAAATACGTTCACGTTCGCATCGACTCGATATTGCAATGAGCGTAGAAATAAGCGCGGCCGAGGGATAGATAATTCGTTCATTCGAAATTATTATCGTCAAATTTGATAGTAAATTTTTCTATTATTCTTCTTCCTTTTGCTTTTGCTTTCTCGTTTCTCTCGCACGGAGAATACGGGGAATACGGTCGACGGGGTTTTTCGTACGATAAAAAGTCACCCTCGAAATGTGAGATATCGTGCAATGGTATTCGAGCCGTTTGTCGCGCTGTTATTCGCAATTATCTTGGTCTGGAGATCGTGGCACGCGTCCGGTTTTGGGGAGAAGAAAGATTTTCCCTCTCCTCCTCTTCCTCCTCTTCCTCCTCTCTCTCTATCTCTTTCTCTCTCTCTCTCTCTCTCTCTATCCCTCGTTCTGTCTCTCTGTATCCGTCTTCCTTTAGTTTCACAGCAACATCGAACGAGAACATGGTCGATGGTCTGAGGGTGTAGTAGGGTCGTCGTCGATGGTCCGAAGCGCCCGCATTTTGCGCGTCACACGCGTCGCTGCTCGACTAGATTGTTTGCAGAGGCTCTCAAACTATACGTTCTTAGGTGATAGAGGTGGTTAGGATGGATGCAGGAAAAGCAAACAAACGTAGGACTACATAACAAATGCGCGAGAGATAAGCCGATTTATGTCTAACTAACGCAAACGTTCGTTTCATTCTAAATCAAGAAACAAATCGTTTCGCGATGATAGAGTTGGTTCTGATATTTTACTCGATCTATTTTTTCTGTTTTTTTTTTTCTTTCCATTTTTTTTAAGATCGAAGTTCAAGTTCGTGGAAAATTTTTAAGGCAGGGTCGTTCGTACAGTTGTTTCCTTTTTCTTTTTTTTTTTTTTTTAATCGACGAATATCGCCCGTATTTTATGAGAAAAATTCATGTGAGAAAATCATCGATGGGATCGTTAGGAATTTTAATGCAATAATCTATTTTTATCCGATGATATAATATTTTTGTATCGGTATATTTTTGGTTTTTCTCTCTTTCTTTGTAGTTAAATGATATTAAAAAGCTGGTAGTGTGAAGAAACGAAGAAATAGAAAAGAAAGGAAATAGGGTGCGAATAATTAGTGCATCGATTTCAATGATATAACGCAAAATGAATATTGCGCGAGAAGTATCGTTTGCGTAAATAAATGTTCGAATTCATTTATTTTTATCGGATATCGTTCGATAAGATAAAGATATATATATATATATAGGAAATTGTTTCTTTCGGTCCCATAGACAAGGCAGAACGAACGATTAGTGTCTCCGTAGTGGAATCATTTTCCAACTAATTTACTCTCGTCCTTACGTTCTGTGCCGGAAAGAAATCGAGTGGCTTCGTAAGCCACGAGGAGAACCTGTTCAGGGCAGAACCCTCCAGTGATATATTAGAACTTAGGATTTGTATGAAGAGAAGTGTGTAACCCTGGCTTAACGTTAATGCCGTATAATCAATCATATCGTTCGAAGAAGATGGAAAACACTTAGCGAATTTTCGAACGAATAACATTTTTCCAATCATTTCTATCCCTTTCTTATTTATTTGAATGGTTCGACTTAAAAAAAAAGAAAAAAAAAAACAATGAAGTAAACGTATAAACAAGCAATAAAAAATGACAATTGTTTCTTCGTCTTTTCATTCGTACGTTTTAAACGTATCGTCTCCCATCGCCATTTCGTTCGTATTAACGAGCAAGATCGATAGAAAAATAAACGACGAATAAATGATAATAATAATAATAATAATAATAAAAAAGCGACAGGCATTTTAATCCGTTTCATTGTTCGTTTCTGAAAATTTATTTTCGTCCGAATTCCACAAATTGCTATCGATACTAATTTAAATTCCTTAGCTGTTATACTCTCCAAGCGTTTTCGACGTTGGAGAATCGCAAAAGGGGCTCTTTCCCTACGAACTGTATCGTTCTAGTCATCCCCTATGCTCACCCCTATTTACCGTTCACCCTACTCTCTCTCTCTCTCTCTCTCTCTCTCTCTCTCTCTCTCTCTCTTTCCCCACCGGGGGTAAAATCGTGTAGAAATGGCTCTTAATTACACCGATCTTATAGAATTCGCCACCCTGTGCGCAATGGTGCCACGTGCGTTGACACTGTCGAGGGTATTTTTTTTTCCTTTTTTGCTTTCTCTTTTTTTTTTTTTTTTCTTTTACCATAGGTATGACGTGCATTTCTTTTTTTTTTTTTTGGGCAAAGGGCCTTCGAATTCCTGCACGGTATTTCGATATTAACATAATTGAAATCAATTGAAACCAATTTAATCCGTTGTTTTTTTTCTTTCATTCTTTCTTTCTTTCTTTCTTTCTTTCGACCTCACGCGATTTGCATTTAATCGGTGGATACTTTGGATCGTTCGTAATTTGTCCTTATCGATTGATTTTTTATTTATTTATTTTTTTGCCATCACTTCTCCTCCTTTTGTTTCGACGATCTTGCTCTTGCGCGCACTTGAAACTCGCATTTAATCGGCTAGTATCGATTTGTAAATCTCGTTTATTAATCGTATCGTTCGTCGTCTCTAGACGTTCGCGACGAGTGTCGTGTAGTTGATGGTAAATAAAATTTGGTTTAAGTTTTCTTTTTTTTTCATTTTTTTTTCTCTTTTTTCCTTTTTCTTAAAGAATTGCCAAGTGTCTTCTCGAGTTAGAAACTTGCCAAATGGAAGACAGATGTTCCTTTTGGCCCGAAGTTCTTTAGCCCAAAGGCATCGAAGAAACTGGAGTATCCGTTTTCGATATTACCGGCAATATGTAGATCGAAGAAGAATAGAAGAGAGAGAATATTTTGTAGTTTCGATTTTAGGTCACACAAAACATTGACAACATACACATATAGACACATACACGTCACAAAGTTTAATCCCAGCTTACACTTAAACTACTTTCAAGTGGAATAAGATAGAGACTGTTCAGCCGACGGACAAATAAGTTTCACAATTCGCTTAATCCAATGATCTTAAAAATTCGACGCGTACGTAGCTTTCGTTGCTTTAAATTTCGCGTAATTCATTATCGGGGGAAAAGAAAAAGCAAAGAAAGAAAAGGAAACAAACGAAAAAATGAAAGGTACGCGCTCTTTACGATACGCGTACGTACGTAATATTATCTCTCCGTGAAATCTTATCGAACTGTTAAGTTTGATCGATCGAGGAATGCCAGACGGATTTCTATCGTATTTCGTTTTATACAAATTCTATTCGAGAAGGTAGAACTTCATTCGGACTTCTTTTTTTTTCGGGATAGGGTCATCATCATCATTCGCGACCTTGATCTAATCGCGTTCACGCACGTTCGACGATGAAAAAGATTTCTTTCGTCGATACCGTTGTTGTCCTTTCATAATATTTTCTTCCATCTATCTAATTTGTATCGCGAATTTCTTTTCTTTTTTTTTTTTTTTTGATTCGCGATTTTCTTTCTCGCTATTTCATCGTTTTGTTGAATTGTCGATATCAACGTAGAAAAAGTAGAAGATCGCAAAAAGTATCGCAAAAATCGATCCGACGGTACAACGGTAAGAAGTTAGAAAAAAAAAAAATAGATAGATAGATGGATAGATATAGTTAGATAAATAGATGGATGGATGGAAAAAGAAAATTCGAGGGTACTTCTTTCTCGATAGTTGCCAGGACATAATCTAATAACGAGTTTTTGTCAGCACGTATATCAACGTACACGTGCCCTGTACGATAGCAGAGAAGGGTGGACGCTTTCATCCATTCACCACCCCATCCCACCCTCTCAAACTCTCTTGGCATCGTTCGATCCTATAGAGAGACGTCGTTGGCCAGATTTCTAGCCTAACTTTGGTTAGGACTCTCTCTCTCTCTCTCTCTCTCTCTCTCTCTCTCTATCTCTTCTATTGTGCATTAGCATCCATTCAGCTTGGTAATCGAATCTTCAGTAGGAGATTTGGCGAACTTTGTGGTTGCCCTACGTTGGCTGGTTGACTTTCTAAACGTTATTAGGATTCTCCAAATGAAATCCATTTCGTCCTGATTTCTTTTTCTTTTCTTTCTTTTTCTTTTTTTTTTTTTTTTCATTTTTAATTTCATCGATATATCCCATTCAATCGGTGAAGTTCAATTTAAAGAAATTTGCTTTAATCCTAACAGTTCTTTTTTTCTTTATACATTTTCCTTCCTATTTTTATCTTAAATGTTTCAAAGTTTATGCGTTTGTGCGTGCGCGCGCGTGTGTCTGTTGGCGAGTACCAAGAACCATTTTATTTTTTACGAATATTCAATTTAATTTGTTATCCAGAGAACGAAGACGTCTCTCGTCGTTCGTGGTTTTGTATTTTTGTTGATTTCCTTGTTTTTTTCTTTTTGCTTTTTCACTGTGCATTATTTTATTCATCTTTTTACACCCCCTTTCTTTCTTTTTTCTATCGCGAACGTGTCAGAGGGGTTGTTAGGGAATGTCCGGAAGCATCTTTTTAGCGAGCTTATCTCTAGCACTCCCCTCCCTCCCGTTGGCCACCCAACTTTCGACGTATGCTAAATTGAATATGAAATTATGTGGCTTATCACCCTCGTGGATCGAAGAGAAGCATGATAGCGGTTTGAAGCATATTCGGTCGTTCTCATATTTCCTTTTATCTCGTCTCACTCTTTTCCTATCTTAATCTTTCTATAAATTATGTTCTTATCCCGAAGGAGACAGAAGGAGAGAGAGAGAGAGAGAGAGAGAGAGAGAGAGAGAATAAGTGATAACTATGTTCCTCGACACTACGTCGATAGTCGATATTTTTTTCTCTTCCTAGTTTTAAGAGAAAGGAAAAAAAAAAAAAGAGAAACGTGGCAGATCTCGCGAAAGATCCACATTTTTCTTCCTTTTTTTTTCGTTTCTTCATTTTCTTTCGTTCGATTCGTTGATGAGATCGTAAAAGGAAATTTCTCAGGCGGGATAAATGACAAATCGTCGAGAGGAAACGGATCGATTTTTAACGTTGAAAACTATCGTTTCGTTCTATCAGAGTAATAATTATTGATTCGTAATATGAATACTACTTACCCGTTCTAACTTGATACTTCAATGTCGTCGAACAGTCGATCAGTAGCTGTTGCAATGGCAGACCAGTGTCGGGTATCTCGAGATCTAACAAACGGATCATTTCGGATGGATGACGAAAGTCAAGGACCTTTGCGTTTCTATCGTTCGTTGCTTTGATGTAATCCAATAGTATGTCCACGACCTTCATCAGGAACTCCTTAGTCGCTGGATAACTTTCGGCATTGTGAGGCAGTATGTCTGGGAACGACAAATAAAAAAGAAAAAAAGAAAAAAAAAAAAGACAGAAAAAATATAATTGTAATGCACGTAGTATATTTACGAGAGACTATCGATTAGTACAAAATAAATTTTTCGTCGATAGACGACTCCGAGTCGTGAATAAATTGAACGTCTAAAGAGTGTTGCCTTCTTTATTCATTTCTGTTTATTTATTTATTTTACTTTTACCTTTTCTTTTTTACTACGATCTACGAGACGAAAACGAAACGAAAAAAGAAAAATATAGAAAGCCTTTCACCCAGCCCCAAAAAAAAAATAAAGAGACAAAACGAACGAGAGAGAGAGAGCATCGATAAAAACTCGACCATGATAAAACTCTCTCTGATCGTTGTAATCGAGTGAAATCAATTGGATGATTGAAAACGAACGATAAATAATTTTTATCGTCGGGTCCATCCTCGGTGCATCGACGGGTGGGTGGTTAGGTGGGTGGTTGTATCCTCCGTTGCTATACTTGTAATATTCGACCTACCGTCGGAGTTCATTTCGTTAATCCAAGTCGAATGACGACAGCACGCATATCAAATGATTTCACCTCATCAAACAATTGAAAGTATAGACCTATTTTGACACACTCTCACTTGTTTGGTGGGATGACATCATTTTTGTCCTCTTCTTTAGATCTTCGATCTGCATCCTCTTCAATCTTTCTTTTCGTATATTTCGGAGAGTGAACCAGAGAGATAGATTTTTTTTCTTTTTCTGAACAAATTCTAAATTCCGATGGCATCAGTATCCTTTTTATACGTGTACGGTAATTTATTTGAATCCACGGTTTCTATATACATCCATCGTCGGATACTTTCGACCATGCGTGCAACGATATTGGGGATTTTTTGTTGCAACTATTTCTTTTCTTTTTCTTTTTTCTTTTTTTTTGTTTTTATAACGACAAACAGATTCGGCGACAGTGTCAGGAGGATCTTTCTTTAAAGGGGAGGAAAAAAATGATAAGGAATGAAAAAAGAGGAAAGTAAAATACGACTGCGGATCGTTTGAATGTGCCTCTACTAAATCCTCGGTAGATTGGCCTGTCCTTCTATCTTAGGCTAACCATAATGTATCCCGGTAGAATAAAACACCCCTCTCGTTTTCCATTGCATTAACGTGATCCCTTGGATAAACACAGGTTACTACTGACTTTGAAATTGTCTATTGCGTTTGCTTATGCGTAGGCACTTCGCACTTTTTAAATCATCATCGTCGTCATTATTATTATCATTGTTGTTAATGTGAAAAAAATATATATATATATATTGTCGATTCGATTATATTAATATCTATACGATGAAGTTCATTTAATACAAATGAGTATAATGTGGAGGTTATTATTATTATTATTATTATTTATTAAGGATTATTAAGATCTCCATTGAAAATATTATTTGGTGTTTGACGAATTGTTCAGAAAATTTCTTTTTTGAGGAAAGTATATGATAAAGGGGAAGAAAGAGAGAGAGAGAGAGAGAGAGAGAGAGAGAGAGAGAGAGAGAGAGAGAGAGAAAGAGAGAATGACTTTGAAGATTCTTTGGAAATATTCACGTAGGTATATTCGAAAAGTATTTCTTTCAATGATCAAGATGAGGGGTGCTGAATAATGCTTCCAATGTGAAAGTAAGGGAACATTGAACCTGATGGCGAATCGCTTTGAGCCTTTGGTTAGACAAGGGAAATCCTCGGCTTCCAACGGTTGGGATCCGGCTAATCCTACCCCATCAATCTAATGTCCAAATGCTATGTTCTCTCTCTCTCTCTCTCTCTAATTCTTTTCTTTTTTCCTCGAGGTTTATAGCACTTCTCGGAGTACAAATAAGGGAAGTAAATCGTTTCGTATATAACCGGCTAGATAAGAGATAAGGAAACGTTATTAATTCTTTATCAAGTCAAAGGAAAAAATAAAGAAAAAATTGAAAAGGTAATTGGATAATTATATCCCTCCATAGCTCAATATATCCTACGGATTAGATTTAATTATGAGAGCGATTAATTATTGTTACATCCTTTTCTCTTTCTCTCTCTCTCTCTCTCTCTCTCTCTTGTTTTTTTGTTTTTTCTTTTTTAATATTGCAAGATAAAAGAATATCGTAATATCAACATTATTACATTATTCCAGTTTATTGCCAGTTGTAATCGTATTGCACCAGATGTTTGTTCGGACCCTCGACGCTATCTAACTTTAATCAAAACGATTCTTCTTAAGGGGAATTGTTATAAGTGGCAATTAGTTCCGGTAGTTCTGGCTATTTATAAACCGAGAGAGATTATGAGATCAATTTTTATAATTGCTATATCGACCGATTATCTTTTCCTTGTCGTTATTGTTATATTACGAATTCGAACAATTTTGAAATATATATTACACACACATATATATATATATGTATAATTGGTTCGTAACCGTACATACGTGGCGAGTTATCGTTTCTTCGATTAGCATGAGAAAGGAGAAAGATTAAAAAAAAGAAAAAAAAAAGAAAGAAAGAAGAAAATAAAAAGGAGAAAGAATCTTTTGAAAATTTGAATATGCCGGTCATGTCACGTAGGAGATACCTTATCGCCATCCGACACTTCCCAATGTGCAAACACGAGACGTAGACTACGAAACCCTTCTACTCTTTGTACCCTGCGGCGTGTAATCTGTCCTCAGCCACTCGCCGCCGCCTAGGAGACCTCACTTCGGGTCGATTCTAAATCCTCCTATTATTATGCACCCCATTCGATGAAGCCGCAAGCTTCACGAAATCACGACAATATTGTGAGCTACGCGGACGTTTTTTTTCCCCTCCCCCGCACCCTCGACTCCCCATTTGGAGAAGTCAGGCCACTCAGCTCTCACTCTTTTTTCTTTTTCTTTTTCTTTTTCTTTTTCTTTTTCTTTTTCTTTTCCAAGTGTTTGATATATATATATATATATATATATATATATATATATATATAGCGTTTGTTCGTTGGATTGTTTGTTCTTTCCTATAAATCGGTCGATAAATAATTTAAATAAAATGAAAATAGATTCGTTTAGATGTTGTATCAGAGTGATGATCATTTTCGTAAGGAGATTGAGTTTATGTTCAATTTTAAAGCGTCGGAGATATTATTGTTAGCTTGCGTTCGATGCGAGTTCGATTTGTATTTTATCGTTGGTCGTATTAATTATTTCGAAATAGGTTTCTTTTTATTTTCTTTTTTTTTTTTTTTTTACACGCATTAATGCAAGGAAAATTAATAATAGATTTTTCATGACTTACCCGAGTATTTGAGGTTACAGTGTTCCCTGGAGAGGGAGTAGGTATTTTCGTTACTCATTAGTCTTGTGGGTGAGTGCGTCCTCGCAAAGTTCTGCAATTATAAAGAGGAAAAAGAAAAGAAAAAAAGAAAAAAGAAAGGAAAAGAAAATTGCGTTCGTTATAATAAATCATAGTTCGTAGAATCTCTTCGGTTTTCTATTTCTTTTTTTCTTTTCTTTTGTTTTTTTTTTTTTTTTTTTTTATATTTGAAAATTTGTCTTTAAAAGTTGAATCAGCAAGTTAACACGAAACGATTTAATAATAATATTACCGATCTCTATGTCTCTTTGTTAATATCTAGAAATAAATGAAAATGACTTGACGTGTCCCACGTATACGAATAAAATTTGACGATTAGATGAGATGACGAACGATTAGGAAAACGGTGAAATAGATTATGAGATAAAGTGATAGGTCGATGAGAACCGAGATACTTATGTCTTACATATAAGTATTCCTTGATCGCTGTGATTTTAGTGCCGATCATTTGCACATTGTCCATGTCTCTGCTTGTGTCCTTCGCTTCAGTCCCTACAACAGTCAAGTAAGATTTTCCGCTTCAGTCTTCGCTCGATTTTCGAGCTCGGGCTCGCCAAGAGAGATTTATTCATATTCATTTATTTCATTTATTCATTCATTCATTCATTCATTTATTTATTTATTTATATATATATATCGATTTATTTCGTTGGTAATTTATTTATTTATTTATTTATTTATTTAATTTTATTTTTTTCCTTCGTTCCTTTTTGTATTTGCTTGCGAGAAAGCGAGAAGAAAGAACGTAGAGGAGAGAGCGTACGACAGGCCGAGAGCGATTTTCACAAAAAAGAAACATGGACAGAGAGCACAGACCTTGTTCGGCTATAACAATTAATATGATCGGAAGAAGCTCCATTTTTTCTTTTTCTTTCTTTTCTTTTCTTTTCTTTTCTTTTCTTTTCTTTTCTTTTTTTTTTGTTTTTCTTTGAATCAGTTCAAACTTATCGAGCAGGTTTACGAGCAGGTTCTTTTTTAGTTTTGCTCTCTGAACTGATCGTTCGATTTAAAACGAATTAATCGCATTTGCAATCTTCTAGAAGAAAAAAAAAAAAGAAGAAGAAGAAGAAGAAGAAGAAAATGGGAGTATGGACGAGAGGATTCGTTCGTGAGACATGCGCATTGGAACGAGATAACGTTAGTTTGCGAAATGATTCGAGTGAATCGATCGAAATGGATTCGGTCGTTTTAATTAAATCATCGAATGCAGATGATTTTATTAAATCGAAACCTATACAATTTTTTCTTTCCTCCTTTTTTCTCTTTCTTTTTCTTGACATACGATCTTTTCCTTTTCTTTTTTTTTTTTTTTTCTTTCAATCGACTAAAATAATCGTTCATTTCATTACGTTCGCATGAAGGATTAGCTTCGAGGATTTTGTTTCCTTTTTTATTTTTTTTTTTTATAAAAATTGATAAATTGTACGATCTCCTTAAATGCATGCTTCGAAATGCACTTACGACGTTAAAAAAAATTTGAACGTATGATATCTTGAAACGAATCCTTCGTAATTTTGTAAATTTTAATCGATTATCTACCCATGTACCTCATTAAGAGATCATAAAAATTCTCCGTTCGACGATATTATTATCATTGCAATTTTATTAGGCGCAAGAAATTCAGAATTTTGAGAAAATAATTTACCGTCCGCCCGGTTTACGTAACACACTAACTAATCGATAATTAACCCCTCGATTTACGTACTATAAAATTCGCACGGACGACTCCTGCCGTGCGTTTCGTTTCGAACGTTCTTCCAAAAAAAAAGAACAAAAAAAAGGGTGAGATGATCGTGCATCGAAAAAAAGAAAAAATGATTATCGTCGTAACTTACAAAACCACATAAAATTAGCGTATACTGAGGGAAGCGTTAGCCAGCTGTTAGTATGCGATAATGTGAACGAATTCGAAAAGAAAAAGGGAAAAAGAAAAGAAGAAAAGGT
The DNA here is from genome assembly GCA_918808275.2 of Dolichovespula sylvestris. Classification (NCBI taxonomy): domain Eukaryota; kingdom Metazoa; phylum Arthropoda; class Insecta; order Hymenoptera; family Vespidae; genus Dolichovespula; species Dolichovespula sylvestris. The sequence goes on along the minus strand of OU964983.1, from coordinate 3,693,884 downwards.
ACGAGAAAAGAGAAAAGACATTTTTAACGGAGAAAATAATAGAGGAAACAATATGAAAAATTTATACCACTAACCTTACGTAATCTCCCTCCGCGTCGATTGGTCGTCCCTTCTTTGAATGGTTATATTCGATTGAATCGAAATATTGAATTTCGAGAAGGATTTCTTCGTCGAATATCGTGTGACGATATCGAGCTTTGACGATTTGAGAAGGGACGACGACGACGACGATGACGACGTCGATGACGAGGACGATTATGAAGACGTCTGTGACGAAGACTATGACGACGACGATGGGCTTCGGGGTAGTTTTCGAAGGGACTGGTTCGAGTCGAAAACTCCTGGACGACTCTCGAGCCTCGGCCTGACTCCGGCCTGCCTCGAGTATGCCTGACCCAGTTTCCTCCTTCGTCTACGACCGACGCACGAGCGAGCGTGGGCATACCAAAGACCAAGAGGGGGTTGTTTTTGCGTGGGCGTGGCCTCCACAACCACCCCCGTACTTAAGCGGAGAGATCGTTAAGGGGTTGGATTCGAATGCGACGTATGCGGGGGCGGTTCCTACAGGCGTGTTCATATTCGGCCAATCCAATGTCATTCTCTGACGTCATGGCACATCGCGAACCCACACACAAATACACACACACATGCATACATACATACATACATACATACATACATACATACATACGTACGCGCGCGCGCGCGCTCGAAGACAAATACACGAATACGTATACGTGTAGTATGCGTTATATTACTCTACGTTCAACCCCTTTCTTTTTTTCCCTTCTTCCTCGAAAACCGTCCTTTGATTTTTCTCTTCTCTCTTTATTATAATTTTGGTTTGTCTCCTTTTTATTCTTTCCCCCTTCGTCTTTTCTTTTTTTTTTTTTCTTTTTTTTTCCTTTTCTTTTCATCAAGATGAATTATCAACCACCGAGGTTTTTTTATATACACGTAACTCTTTCTTCCGCCTTCTTTCTCCATTTTTCTTTTCTTTATTTTATTTCTCTCTCTCTCTCTCTCTCTCTCTCTCTCTCTCTCTCTCTCTTTTTTTTCTAATATTTCCTTTTTATCGATTATTGTCATTCCTTTTTTCCACGTACGGTCCTTTTTCTTTCTTTTTGGTTTAGAACCTTCTCACGCGTCATTTGTCAACGTGGGAAATTAATTTTTGTTGAAGGTAGGGCATAGGATCGTGTTTCATTAAATGATCATTCAAAATAATCGACGATAATTATATATATAGGATCGTGTTTCTTTCTTTCTTTATCTCTCTCTGATAATATTCAATGAACGTTCTTTAAATAATCATTCAAAGTAGTCGACGATATATATATATTTTTTATTCGTATTTCGTAGAAAGATTAAGAGTATACGTATATTTACGATCGGAAAATGGGATGATCTAGTTCGGAAGATTTATCAAGTATGTAAGTCGAGTAGAAAATATGTAAGAAAACGGGCCTTGTGGAGGATGGTTATAGAAGTGGTAAAGAGAGGAAGAGAAAGAGAGAGAGAGAGAGAGAGAGAGAGAAAAAATCAGAAAAAAATTATTGCGTTCGACATTAAATGAACGTAGGTAGATGCTGGGAAAATTCAATTGCTGCTGACCGTTCCGATTTCCTTCGCTGGTAAATATCACGACGCTTGCGCTTTTAGTATTCTCCCTTGCAGCTTGGTAAAATAGAAGGGATGAGCAGGAGGAAATGGAGGTGAGGGAAGGAGGAAGAGAAAGAGAAAGATAAAGAGAGATAGACATAGGCGTAGACATAGAGAGAGAGAGAGAGAGAGAGAGAGAGTGAAACAGGAAGGACAAAATGGACGGCAACCAATCGTGTAGCGGGCCAAAATGGCCGTCTGGTGAATTTAATCAATACCTTGACTCCGTCCTTCGTTGTAAAGAGGAAGAGGTGGAGGGAGTGGAGGAGGAGGAGGAGGTAGAGAAGGGCTAGAGGAACGTCGTGAACTATTATACTTTCGACCTGTGTAAATGTTCACGTAGGTGTACCACCACTGAGGTCGATATACCTTTGTCTCACGTAACTCACATTATTTTCTCTATGTTGCAATATACTCGACGAGACACACACACAAACACACACACACACACACATATGATCATAGGGAGTGTATATGCGTGTGGGCGCGTTCAGTATCTCGTAGGATTCATTGCTTACGTTAAGGGCGATGACGTTACTTCGATCCTGTTTCATTGTATTTTCTTGCGTTAACGCGTTACTCCTGTCGTTACTGTCACATTCGAGAATGTTAACATGACATCAACATAGGCCTGGTGGGGTTTGGGAGCAGGGATTGACACCCGAGAGAGACGTGGGTTTTTTTTTTGCCGATGAATCCCTTTTCTAAGTTACGCATTCGAATGGTGGTATCCTAGTCGTTTATGCCGTGACAGTTTTCTCGTCAAAGTGCGTCTCGTCTCGTACGACGATTGGTTTGGTTTGGTTTATAGTTAACAAAAAGTTATTCGATTCGCTCGAATTCATATATATATATATATATGTCGTTGTATCCCTTTTAAACGAAATTTAAATTTATACGAGTATAAATATTATCCATCGGCGTTGCTCGGGATAATTATAATTATCGTTCCTTTATTTTTTCTTAAAAAGTTCAAACGGACCACATCGGATATTTATCTCGAGACAGTGATTTATTTCAGTTTCGTTGTAAGTTGTCCACGTTTAATAATTATGGTTTAAACAACGTTGGCTCAGAGATATATATATATATATATAGAGAGAGAGAGAGAGTTTCGTATCGGGACAATGATTTATTGTATCGCTTTAAAAGTATTTGGATTATTTTTTTTCATTTTTTTTTTTTTTTTTTTTTTTTTTTGATAGAAACGAGCGAGTTCTTCGTACGTGCACGATTTTTTTTTTTTTTTTAATAGCGAGAGGCAATGATGGACGTTAGAATTTTTAATATCGTATACATTTTAATAAGGGACGATGATAAATTTCTTTCTATTTCGCCGAAAATGTTCCCCCATTGTTAGTAAAAATCAAATCCATGGGTATAGAATTTAATATTAAGAGGAGTTAATTAAAAATTCCAACGTCGATGTAACGCGTAATATGATTCGTGCAACAATTACACATAGATCGTAGACGAAAGGAGAGCGCGTTAGAGAGTATAATTAAAAAATATCGACGAATCAGTGAGAGGAATGAATCGTAATGCGTTCCAAAAAGAAAAAAAAAAAAAAGAAAGAAAGAAATATTATTAAAAAAATTCCAAAAGCAAGTTATAGTAACAAAACCCGGATATGAGACCGTAGGGTGTAGAAAAGGTACAGAGAAAAGAAAAGAGAAGGAAAGGAAAGGAAAGGAAAGGATAGGATAGGAAAGAAGAAAAAAAGAGAGAAGAATAAAAAGACAAGGATGGAGAAGAATAGAAGGGTGGAAAGAGTCGATGAAGGGGTCGTTTCTGCGTGGATGGTAGCTAAGGGGTGGAAGAGGGTAGTAGGTCGGGAGGATTTAATGCAACCACGGACGTTAGATCGATCGTATACTCGCCTACAGTTTTTTCTACTTTCTTCGAAGGAAATGTACGAGAAAAACAGAGAGAGAGAGAGAGAGAGAGAGAGAGAGAGAGAGAGAGAGAGAGAGAGAGAGAGAGATTTTTTCCTTCACTTTTCGTCTCTCTCTCTCTCTCTCTCTCTCTCTCTCTCTCTCTCTATATATATATATATATATATATATATATATATATATATATATATATATATAGCTCCATCTCTTTCTCGCATCTTCTCGTCGAAAGTTTAAATCGAGCCAACACTTCCCGAGGGCTGGCTCATCGTGGAAAGAATTCAACCGGCGGCATCTGTTCTGAATTTCCATTCTCCATTATCGTGAACCCTATAGGAAAAATAAAATTAAAGTGAAGAAAGAGGAAAGAAAATAATAAAAAGTAGAGAGAGAGAGAGAGAGAGAGAGAGAGAGAGAGAGAGAGAAAATAAAAAAATAAAAAACAGTTCCTAAAGTTCCGATAGGTCATTTTAAAAATCGATCAGACATTTTCGAAACTTTCCTTGTGCGTTGAATATTTTTTTTTCCCCCTCGGATTGTAAAAATTACGTGCATTTAAGGTAAGGTAAAAGAAAAGAAGAACTTTGTTGGATCAATCTAAAAATCTTTCGGGAAACGATCCATCTCGTTTTAATTCGCGAAAATGTTTCACGAGTTTAACGCTAAATTAGTTGAAAAGAGTATAACGTTGTACGTATCGAAGTCGAGCAAAGTGCACGCTCTAGATCTCCTTGATAAGAATGTGTACTTTGCACGGGGTTGTAATTGATTGCTTTACTCCGTAATATATCGTCCTCTGTGTTATGTGCAGAAAGAAGCGATTTTTTTCAGAACAAAAACAAAAGAAGAAGAAGAAGAAGAAGAAGAAGAAAAAAAAAAAAAGAAAAAATTAACCGAGATAATTACATACACGATTCGTTGGAATTTTGATAAGAATTATCGACGATCATTATTCTTTATTTCTTTCCCTCCCTCCCCCACCGTCCTCTTTCGAAAGAAAAAGGATAGCAAAAAAAAAAAGAGAGAAAGAAAGAAAGAAAGAAAGAAAGCAAGATAGACGGAGATAGATACTATTTGGATAGAAATCGTGATTTACATCTTCGATCAATAATTAATAAAATTAATTCGATCGAATCGAGAAGGAAGAGTTTCGAAGAAGTTAAGATTCCTATCGTAGATTATGTCACGTCAGTATAAAAGAGGTAGGGGACCTGTTAGTTTTGTTATCTCTCCTTATGTTATCTTTCTATCTGGTTGATGTTTTTCTTTTTCTTTTTTACCTCTCTTTTTTCTCTTTCTCTCTTTTTTCCTTTTTCTTTCTCTTTATCTCTCCCTAAGTCCCTTAACTCGATATAATAAACTAACTTCTTGAATTACGTAGGAACGATATATGGCTTATCGAAGTTTTTATCTCTTTTATCTTTTTGTTAAAGTGAATTACGTTTTGAATTGAGGAAACGTTAAAATTTTTATTTTATTTTACGCACTGGATTATTTTTGTTTATA
>OU964983.1:3673821-3683821 GCA_918808275.2 Dolichovespula sylvestris | reverse complement strand
GAAATATATAAATATATATACATAAATATTAAAATTTACAATCATATTGTAATATTAATACATGATATATAATATAATATTAAGTAACTTTAGCTTTAATCACAAACTTAATGGTAAAATTAATGGTATAAATAAATTCGTGAGTAAACAGTAATTTCCCGTTAAAAATAATTTATTCTTCTTTTGTGTTACGGTGTTTAGAATAGAACAAATAAAAGAGTCAACCACATGCTACTACTTAAAATTCAATATAATATCGTAATCGATAGTTCTACATCATAGCAAATTTAATATTATTGAAAGGTTATCATATTAAAGAAAACTATTATTAATTTTGGAAAATCTGAGATAAAATAACGTACCCGAGAGAAGTATTAATGTCATATGACAATATCCTATTAAATATTCATGGTTTATCGATCATGTTGAACATAAAAGTATTGTTGGTCATAGTAGAACGTAGTACCATTGGTAGATAACAGTAGCAGATAAACAGTAAGAGGTTGTGTTATCGATTGAGCAGGTAACAGTACTACTATTTTACTATTACTAGTAAAGTTTACTATTTTATTGACCGAATAAAAAGAATCAGTAAATAGTAGAATACTGTTTTACTGACCTATATTACTCTCTCGTTAATAGTAGAGTTCTATTTTATCGATTGATAAACGCAACTGGTAACAATAAAATTCTGTTATTCTATAATCGAGCAAAAATGCAACCTATTTTATCGACTGCCGCATATAACAACTTTCTTTAATTTTATTATCAACAGAAGGTTTTTTTTTAAGAAGAAATTTATTTTATCGGTAGCTAATAAATGTACTATCTCTTACGGTATATAAAAATTCTTGTTTTCTACCGCGGGTTAAATAATACATAAGAAAACTGTATATAATATCTAATCATCAATATTTGTTAACATATTTATTAAATAAATAAATATATATATATATTTATTTATTTAACTTTTTTCAATGGATCTCGAAATATTTATTTGATCATTCCGTCAATCACGCTACGCGGATTGACGTTAAGAGATTTTTCGACGTGAATTAATGTGAACAAGGGATTGCATTCAAATATTTAAACAATTTTATTTTACATAAAATAACGACACCATTTGTTTCAGTAAATAATTGAAATGAAAGCAACGATATCCTTTCCCCCGGTGTATCTCTTATCAGTGATAAGAAAAGATATTTATTTCCCATGAGGTAAAAATCAATCAGGAGCAATCAAAATTGCATTATGTTTTCTGATAGCTTGTAATGCAATTTTGTCACCTTGTTATTAATATTTCCCAGTGGTATTTCACAGGTTCCTATAAAAGCCGAGACAATTCGAAGGAAAGCATCAGATCAGTTTCTCACCTCTTTCTTAGAGCAACAACAAGCATCTCCAGGTATTTATTAAAACATATTTGTAAACATATTTATATATAATATTAACGCCAAGTTTTGTTGTAAGTAAAAACTTGGTACGTAAGAGAAGTTGTATAAAGATTTTATACGAAAGTCAAACTCATTTCTCTGAATGTCAGTAACCGGCTTTGAATATTTATTCTTTATTTCTCTATACTTAAAATGAAATTGCCGTATACTACCTTCTTAGGATGTCCGATATAACATTGTTATTAGTCATTTTGAATTGTGACATATCTCGGTGACTTATAACTCGTTTTAGTTGAAGAAAATTTTACCGGGAAGGTTCCCTTGCATATAATGTCCCTCGTCTGGGTTTGATAGAGATATTTATCTTCGGTTCTCGTCTTGTGAGTATAAAAGCTCCGAGCTTTTCTTAGATTCACAACATTCAACGTTCGACTTTCGTAGAAGAATCAACAACAGCTTCCTTCGCCAAGTAAGATATAATATTTAATATTTTATTTATTAAATTTGTATTGTGTTAACGAACTTTTCTCTATTCTTTCCTCTTTCTTTTTTTTTTCTTCTTTTCATCCTAACGGATTAGCTCTAACACAAACCACTCATACAAAATGGTCTCCGTCCGTTTTGCTCTTGCCATCTTCCTCGTTGTTGCCATCCTCGGCTTTGTCGTCGAGGCTGGATACAAGAAACCACCATTCAATGGCAGCATTTTCGGCAAACGATCCAACGCCGAGTCTGGTATGTTTCAATGAAAAATGTTCAAATAATGTTCCATGTGTCCGATCCTATTTTTATGTTTTTTCTTTTTTTTTTTTTTTTTTCAATCGTACGTTCCGAAAGAGAAATGACAAAAGCAAGAAGAAAATGAATTACACAGAAACGAAACATTTAATATTGCTTGAATGAATTTACTCATTATTAATTATTCATTATTAAATATTACATTTTAATATTAAAAATTTGGATGTGTATACGATAGGTATTTGTATAAACACACATACACACACACACACATATATATATGTAACATTTCGATTCGAGACAATAATTCGATTGTTGCAAACACTGGATGCAGGGATCAAAAGTTTTTGGTTGATTTTAAAAATCATTGAGAAATATACTTGGGCAATATATTTTTGTTTTTTCTACGAATTGCTAAACTACAAGGCGAACTCGTAGAACAGAAAAAGTGGTAGTACAGAGAAAGAATAATTTTGATCGGTTTAAAAACGCTCAAGAACTTTTGGTCCATCCTGTGAGAGATAATCGTCGTGAAATAATATTGATAATATCTCTAATTAATATTTAATATTTGAATTATTGCAGATGCCGAAGTTGCCAACCGAGCACTCTCCGCCATGTGCGAAATCGCTAGCGAAGCTTGCAACGCCTGGTTATCCAGATAAACATCTACTAACCAATAATAATCAATAATCTAATGCAACGTGCAACGATATACGACCGCTTATTATAATCAATATAATCTTCTGTGTCAAATATTAATAAATGTAATCACAATATAAAACAATATAACAACGCTTAATCTTTCACTGATACTTCCTTCGTTCGTTTCATTATTTTCATATTATAATCTCGTCGACCGTATACGCGAACCATGTTTTGTCAATCATTGGAAAATGCATTTGACGCTGATGAAATAAATATAAAAGAAAAAACAATGTAATATTAAAAAAAAAAAAGAATTTCTCAATTGTTCATTTAACCGATCTACACATATCTGTGCATTATGTGATGAGATTAAAATTAATGATTTTTGTTTATGTTAAAAAAAGAAAAGAAAATAATTAAAGGAATAAGTTCATTGAAATTCGATCGTTGTGTTACATAACATAATGTATGCAGATCGTGTGATTTCATATTGATAGCACGTATCATTCACCTGCCACGATAAGGGCTATCGATTTTGGTATACTCGCTTTTGGTTGAAAAAATATTGACTTACTTTGGTGTTTACTTTTGATCTTAATTATTTCTATAACATCCTAAACAATGTACAATGTATTCGGTACGATGATTATTCAATAAAAAAATAAAATAAAATAAAATAAAATATTGGACTCTCATCGCTTGATCACTTAAGTTCACACAAGTTCAATATTGAAAAAAAATTACTAATTCTTTCTAAAAATATCGACAATATATGTTTTAAATATAGAAAAAAAAATATATATATATATATAAATATAGAAAATATCGAATACGATCGAAGTTCATATAATTTTATTATTATTATTAATCAATAATAATAATCTATGATCGCGTCGTTCGTAGATCGTTGCACGTTACATGATCATTATAAAAATATTTGATATTAAATAATTGAACAAATTAAATTAACATTGCATTTTTGTTGATTTTTTTTTTCTTTTTTAGAATGAAACACGATCGACGATTGCAAGGACGATAGTTTCTCGGTTAACGAAACACGGTACGGGTAGAGGTGCCTCTAATCGTATCGATTCACAACTCGAACATGATCGAAATATTTAATTCGATTTTAATCGAGTATAAATACGTAGGATTTCGTGGCTTACTCGGCACAGTACAATCGTGACGATCGTACAATTTGAAGGTACAGGCAAGTATATAAAGAAAAATGTCATATATAGAAATACATATACGCGGTATGATCGTACAAAGTGAAAATTGTAATAAATTTTTGTTTTTTTTTTATCGTCATAGATTATATCTTCATTTTTATTTATCTCAACATGACAGAGTTTGCCACTCTATCACGTAATCGGGCAGGAAGAATATTCTTTCATGGTACGTTTGATTACAAATTATTTTCTTTTTTTTTTTTTTAATTACAATAAAATGACGTAAATGCAAAAATTAAAAATAAAGAACAACGTGAAATCGTTTGATTATACTTTTTTAGTCATTCTCGGATCAATCGTGATATTATCTGTCTCGCGATATTCGGTGGAGGCTGACGAGGTGCCAGCATTTTTTTTAAAAATTGCTAAAAACATTCCGCGAGTTGGACGGAGCGACAAATTCGACGATTTGTTTTTGAATTCTGGGAAGAATGTTCATGAAACAGGAAAACACGATTATAATACAAAGGTATATGTATACAGGCGCACACACACACACACACACACGCATATATATATATATACACATGTATTTGTTATTATTTGTTTCTTGGTATTAATTAATTATTATTTTATCATCAAACTTTTGTTTTAAAATCTTCGCAGTCTTGGCAATCCCACGAGGATTCTGAAAGATTTGCTAAACCAATTAAAAGACGCGTAGATTATTCACCACTCGATCGTAAGTGTTAATTATTAATTAATAATACAACAATATACATATATATATATATATATATATATATATATATATACATAAATATAAATTAATTTAACAGCTGCAGAATCATGGTCCTGGCAACATTTTCCCCTCGCTATCGAAGGACCTAAAGAACTTTGGCGTGCCTTGGCAGGATATTCGAAGGATCCTTTGGATGAGTAAGTACAATATAATTTATTATCAATTATAATAAATTGTTACAGATCAATATATTATTTATAATTATTTCAACGATCGATATCTATGCATATAGCATGACCAATGAAATATGGGTGAGAAAGAAAAGGACTGACGAGGAGACATCATTCTGATTAAAAAATTACGAAATTAGAAACTATCCATTGTTTTTTTATATACATATATCTTTCTCTTTCTACTCGTAAGGGATGAACGAAGGTAAAAATTATATCATCGTGGTATCTTTTTTTCTTTTTTTGTTTTTATTATACTCACTTTGTGGTGCTGGGAAAATAATAGACAATAAAGATAATGACGTATATGCATGTAACTATACACACTGCATACGCTCTAATGTGTAACAAATTATGTAAAGTGTAATTCAATCGTATAGTACAGTATGATGTCCTTAGCATTATATATAAAATCGAACGACTCTTTATCTCTCTCCCCCCCCTCTCTCTCTCTCTCTCTCTCTCTCAAAACATCGATTCGAGCTGTCAAACTGTCCGACTCGGTGTAGCTCCTTATTTGCATTCTATGTAAGATAGTATGCAGGTGCAACGAGTGGTAACCAACTGCAATTTTCGTTGTAATTCTCGTAATAATAATCGTTTGGTGAAAGAGAGAGAGAGAGAGAGAGAGAGAGACGGTAAAAAAAGGGTCCGGTCGGATGGGTGGGGATTTTAGGGGGAGTTGGGGTGGAAGGAGGGAGAGAGGGAGGGTTGTAGAAAGAGGGGAAAATAAAAAGGAACAAAAGGGGTTGCGAATGCATCGTTGAGTCACGCGATCTGTTGCTCGAAAAATTTTTTCGTATTAACCACTTTTGTTTTTTTTTTTTCTTTTTCGTTACTTTTTTGGGATCGTCCTTAGGAATGTTTAGCGTCAATGGAATTCCATTCGATCGGACTATGTTGGATATGTAATATTTTTTTTTTTGTTTTTTTTCTACTTCTTTTTCTTTTTTATTTTTCCGAATGAAATTTTGTTCGTTCACGCGATGATATTACCTTAGACCGATAATTATCCGAAGAAAACGAAATTATTCGCGAACCATAAGCGAATATTCTACCAGTCGAAAACTTTTGTACGGCGGATGATGTACTTCCTTATCGATCGAGTTGAAAAGGGAAATTTATTTCTTCTTTTTTTTTTTTTTTTACATATAATACGAAAGAACGTCAAACGTTCTGTTTGTACGATGGAAAGTTGAAAGTTGTTTTAAAAGTTCGATTATTTCGAACGATCGGACAAATTTTCGGAAAGATCGATTGGAACTTATCGACGCACGATCAAAGAAAGATCGTTGAAAATAGTTTCGAGGGGATTTGGATAGATCGTACTGACTGCTTCGGTCCAGGGTTAAAAAAAAAAGCTTGACTACTTCTCGTATAGATGACAGCACTTGTAATCATCCACAATCATCGACTACCCTCTAAAACAATAAATTGCTGTAATTACAATAATACTTGTGTTTAAAGTAATGCTTTGCGTTTAACCCGTCGAATAGTAATTTTAATTCGTAATCGCGATAAAAAGTAAAAAAGAAAAAAAAAAAAGAAAGAAAGAAAAAGAGAGAAAAGAAAAACAACGACCAACGGATTGATTTTTTTTTTTTTTTTTTTTCATCATAGTGATTATAAATTAGGAAGGAGAAAAAAAGAGACGAGACGAGAGAAAAAAGAAAAGGTAAGAGATCAAAAACATTGTTTCCCCATTCGTAATAATCCTCCCACCCTTTCTAATTCTTATTTATACGTAATGGATACCGACCAACTTAGAAGATGCGTTTAATATAATCGTACGATCATTGTAATCGACTTTACGTGACAATAACAATGGTATTGCGATTATTTCGTCATGATGATGATGATGATGATGACGATGATGATGATGATTGGAAAATTTTAGAAATACTTTCTTGTTAGTATACTTACCGTCTCTAACCCTTTCCAATTCATTTATCGAAATAGATCCTACGTGAGGATCACGAGCGTGTTCCTCGTTGATCCTAAGACAACGTGTAATTTTAACGGAGAGTATTACAAAAACAAAAGGAAAAAAAAAAACAAAAATAAAAAAGGAAGAAATAAGAAGAGAGAAAAAGACGAGGAAGAAGAGGAAGAAGAAGAAGAAGAAGAAGAGAAGAATAAAAAGAAGAAGAAGAATAAAAAAAAAAAAATTGTAAACGGTACAAGGTACGTAGTATCGTAAACTCTTAGTACAAACTTTCCAAATAATCGTACAAAGTGCCTATATTATTCCCTATCATCTTTTCCAATTATCAACTCAAAAAAAAAAGAAAAAAAAAAAGAAAAGGAAAAGAATTTGAAAGGCAGCATTCGAGATATGAGTCACGTTCGAGGAAACGCGTTAAATAAAATTGACGAAAACATTAGGGATTGCACATTTTTCTTTTCTTTTTCTTTTCATTTTTTCCCCTTTCTTCTCTTTCTTTCATTCTTTTCGAGATATATCCTTTGACTCATCATCATAATCACCATAAACCTCTTCCTTCCCCCTCGTGTTCCACCTCCTCATCCTCCTCCTATTTCTCCCTCTTTTCTCCCGCCATTTTAATTTTTTCTCTCTCTCTCTCTCTCTCTCTCTCTCTCTCTCTCTGTCTGTCTTTTCCTCTCCTTCTTTATTTTTGCATCGGCGAACGGATATAATTCACACGTGGTTACATCGACGAACACGAAAGCCATCGTTTTCTCTCCGAGCCTGAGGTTTCCGTGTACAATTTATGTTAGCCTTATCGTCGATGCACTACGACTTGATTTTTCAAAGTAGACTTTCCCTTCGTGTTGGAACACCATGGACGAGTATAGACGCGTTTCCGCGTAACTCTGCGACACGCGAGATCGGTATTCTCTCTCTCTCTCTCTCTCTCTCTCTCTCTCTGTGTCTCTCTCTCTGTCTCAGTCTTTCTCTTTCTTTCGTTCTTTCTTATTTCTTGAGAGAGGAGATGCGGCTGTTGGCCGATCGGCCCTCTTCTTTTACCCTCTCCCTCTTTACCCTCCTCTCTCTCTCTCTCTCTCTCTCTCTCTCTCTCTCAACTCCGAGAATCCGAGCAGGGGTTCGACTCGCACGTAGCAATTTACGGAAACCGCACGTAACGCGCGTTCCACGCGGCCCTGGAGGAGGTACTGTGATAGAAGAAGGTATAGGAGATATAGGAAGGTGGACGAGGAGTAGGAAGAGGTAAAGGAGGAGGAGGTGGATAAGGAGGAGGAGGAGGAGGAGGAGGAGGAGGAACACCAGGCACGAGCGTTTCCACGGAGTTTCTTGCGTAACGGATCGGTGTTAGATCGACGGTCAGAGGTAACTGTAGTTTTCGAAGAAGAGGAGATTCCTTCTTTCCTTCTTTCTTTCTTTCTTTCTTTCTTTCTTTCATTCTTTCATTCTTCCATTCTTTCTTTCTTTCTTTTCTTATTTATTTATTTCTTTTATTTTTCTTCTTTCGTTCCTTCCTTCGTGCAGCTAAGAAATCACGATGGGGTTAGTTCGACCTCTTCGATAACAACTTCGCTAACAACTTCAACGTGTCAACTCTTTACTCTCTCTCTCTCTCTTTCTCTCTCCCTCTCTCCCTCTCTCTCTCTCTCTCTCTCTCTTTATTTCTCTTTCTTTTTCTATTTTGAAGTAGAAAGTTTTCAAGTTTCTAAGTTCTAAGTTTAGTTAATGAAAACGGAAAAAAGAGAGAGAGAGAGAGAGAGAGAGAGAGAGAGAGAGAGAGAAAAGAGAAATGAGAAAAAGAGAAAAATCTATTCGCATGAGATAATTCTTCGAAATTCTAAAATGATCCTCTTACGTATTTACACGTCCAATCGTAAATTCAGAGTTGGTCGTAAGCCGAACGAAAATCGATCGCCTAATTTGGTAAATATTTTCTAATCGTTAGATCGGCTGCATTATAGAGAATTTTTCCACGGTAAATTCTGGTTTACCTATCTAGGAGAGAGTAATTAATCCGCGAGGGGTTTATACATAGTAGTTAGGAAAAAACTTGAATATCGATCTCTAACGTTTCACGATGTCGATCGATAATTAAGCGAGTTTTTGATCATCGGTATAAAAAATTTTCTCTCAATTATGTCTCTCCACGCGTGTACGAAAGAGACAGAGAGAGAGAGGGAGAGAGGGAGAGAGAGAGAGATGGACTTTGTAACGCGTGGAAAATACTGGCAAACGTTCCTGTGTATAAATCGAAAAGCGAGTTAGGAAGAAGAGGATGTGAAGAAGAAATAGAAGAAGAAGTTGTAGAAGAAGACGAAGATGGAGAGAAATTGTCGGTAAAATTGCGAGATCCGGTAATGGCGATGGCGCGATGGTAATTTTCTTAAGAATACCTAAGGAAATAAAAGAAGTCGTCAACGAAATTAATCCTCCGTATAGTCTGCCAATTTTTCGCAACTTTCCGGTACATGTATGTACGTATGTATGTATGTATGCAGTTACATTACGGATCCTAGCGAGTCAAATCGAAGGGACACCGTGTATAAATATATGTGTGTGTGTGTGTGTGTGTGTGTGTGTGTGTGTGTGTGTAAAATGGAATTTAAGTTTTCCTCTCTCTCTCTCTCTCTCTCTCTCTCTCTCTCTCTCTCTCTCTCTCTCTCTCTGTATAACTATCTTCGTCTCTGTCTTGGAGATACGCGTGCGTAAAAATTTTCTTGGATAACGAGCTAGCTAGTCGTATTTGTCGTTTGAAGTAAACGAGGCGTCTCGGGTAATTCGACTATCGAGTTCGACCTTTGTTCTTCATAGACAATTTTCGTATATAATATACGTTCTTTGCAACGTCCACTTTATATATATATATATATGTATGTATATAATAATTGTTCAATCCCTTTTATTCTAATTAAAAAAATAAAATTTGTAAATCCCCTCATTCCACGATTTATTTAATTTGTCAGAAAAATGTCCAACGATATCTTATTATTTAACAGATAAAAAAAAAAAATATATATATATATATATATATGTAATCGGGGTGTCGCAATACTGTTTTTTTTTCTTTTCCTCTTATTTTTTATACCATGTATATTACACGTAATACGACTTAGTGGTATAATTTAACCATC
>OU964983.1:3658821-3671321 GCA_918808275.2 Dolichovespula sylvestris | reverse complement strand
AATCGTGACATATCTCGGATGAGATTTCATTATATCGTTCGATCGGATTAATAACACATTCAATCCCAGGGATTAATTATTTACGTACAATTACGTTAGTTTCAACGTTCGTACGAACGTTTGTCATCGATTTTTGTGATAATTTTCTGATCGATTAATTGCATTAACGTTATTGGAACGTTAGAATTAATATACGAGTAGACAAACGAAATAAGTACGTAGACGCTTGAGTGAAATGACGCGTTGTAGAATAAAATTTGAAACGATCGGAATCGTATATCGAGAACAGTCTCTGATGATATATGTGTATGTATAGTTATCGTCCGTTTCAGGAGTTCGTTCTTTGGTTCTTTGATTCTTTGGTTCGTTCGTTCGTGAGTTTGAAAGGTGATAGAAGAGGAAAGCATTCGGGAGCGTGTGAAGAGATGCCACGAGAGAAGGGGAGCAGAAAAAGTAGCAAGAAATCGAGGAGCGAGGAGCGCAGAGGCGCCTTGTCATGCCGTGTAATGACGACGAGTCAGTGCGACGCCCTGTTGGAAAGGAGCAGCAGAAACTTGATGACGAGACGAGGAAAGAAAGAAAGAAATAAAGAAATAAAGAAAGAAAAGAGAAAAAGAAAAGGAACAAAATTGAGAGAGATAGAGTGAGAAAAAAAAAAAAACAACGAACGTCCTCCTTTATCTTCCCGCGGACGAATATAGTCTCTTTCAGGTAGATATATAAGGGGATGAAGAGGAAGAAGAGGGGAGGACGAGGTGGAGGAGGAGAGATACGTTGCTACCGTCATTCGCGTATCCACTTCTTCTACTTCATCTTCTATTTCTTCTTCCTCCTCTTATTCCTCAACTTCTACAGTTTTTCTTCTTCCTTTTGATTTCATGTCCGCCATTACGGAACGACAGCCAAAACGATGCAACTGTTCGCTCGTACGATCGTTCGTAACCCCCCCCCCCCCCCCACGCCCTCTCCCCCTCCTCCTGATGGAAAACATGAATGGGATTCGACCAGATAGTCTAATGCGTTCTTCGAGACATCACTAACGGTGAAAACTTATTCTTAATTTGTGTTATTTTGTCTTTTCTATACCACGTTAATAATCACAGGGATCTCTCTGTAATTCTCATCGTCTCGTACGATGCGATTTCATTGACCATCGTTCATTATGACAATTGGTCAATACGGGATTAACCCTCGTTGGGAAATTGTTTTCAGTATAACGTAATATCATGTTTTTATCCTTTTTTTATATACATATATATATATATATATATATATATATATATATATATATATCTATAGATTATTACAGATATTTCAATAGATATGATTGTAATCGTTATCGTATGATTCTATCTGTTATACGATTTCATTGCTTACGATTAAGATGAAGATGAATATCTTGGACAAAGGTGCTTGATTTTTTTTTCTTTTTCTTTTTCTTTTTTATTTTTTATATAAGTAACGAAATTAGCTCGAACAATATTGTTTCGATTGTATCGATAGCATACTTTCAATTCCAATTGTTTTTCGATAAATAAATAAATATTCATTGGTTATATATATATATATATATATATATATATATATATATCAGGGATGAAGACGACAGGGATATGTTAATAAGGTGCTAATTCTCGATTGGAGAATAACCCGAAGACTAATAAAATCATTTTTTTTCTCTTCTTTTCTCTCTCTCTCTCTTTTTAAGACTATCATAATATATCCGATTCTTTAATTAAATTTCATTGGGGGCGCTAATGTTTCAGTGTTAAAAAGTCGACAGATATGAGTTAATAATTCGAACGGGTGGAGATACCTAGGATGAAGTGAGAAGCAACAAAATAGAATAGATAATGGGTCGGTAGCCGAAACTAATTCTTTAAAAAAAAAAAAAAAAAAAAAAGAAAAAAAAAAAGGAAAAAAGAAAGGAAAAGAAAACGACTCGATCCTCGGTTTAGCTCGTATCGTAATTTTCGATCGGATCATCAAGTGCTAAGGCGTCAAGTCGCACGTTTCCTCACCCTCTCTCTCTCTCTCTCTCTCTCTCTTTCTTTCTCCTCGTCACCACGGCACAAACAAACATATTTTGAGAAAACAGATCGTTTAAGTGAATTTACGCAGGACCCAAATCGATAAAGGTGGACATTAACGAGGCCATCGAATTACGTTTTCATAGCCGTGCCGAAAGGGACTTTACTATATCGGTCGGTTTCTTCCCTTTCTCTCTCTCTCTCTCTCTCTCTCTCTCTCTCTTTCTTTTTTTCTTTCCTCGATGCCTCTTTTCCATGCCCTTTTTCGGGCTCGACCCAAACAAAAAAGCAAAGCGAAGCGAAGAAAAGCAGAGCAAAGCGTTACGAAGGAAAATCCTAAATCTTATAGATACGAATGTATGTTGCGATCAGGATGAAAAATGCAAAACCATCGGTAAAAGGTATTAAACGATTCTACGCGAAAATTTGGGGTGTGGGGAGGGGGTGGGAGAGTTGGGAGAAAACAGAAACGAATTAGTTAGTTTTATTATAGATGTACGTACCTATTCCCATACCTACCATCGTTCTATCCTACCCTATCGCCATTCCTAATAAACGTGAATACTGTCGATAAACAACCCACCCACTCCCATCCCTCCCAACCCCCTATGGCGAGAGAGGAAAAGAGAAAAGGGAGAAGACAGATAGAACAGGCGTTAAATGAAATTAGCGCGGCGTTTAGTCGAGTTAGACGGCCCCGTTTAGGCGATCCTTTTCGGGGTTATAAATTATTCCGGAATGACTTGCAACGGGCTGAGCTGAGAGAGAAAGATATATATATATATCTTTGTGTGTGTGTGTGTGTGTGTGTGTGTGTAGACACGAGACTTTACTGCAACGAAGAACGGTAAAAGGATAAAAGATAGAAGATACATTCGAGTATCTTTGAGACCGTGCAATAAAAGGACAAACTTTCTATACCTCCGTACATTGTTATAGTCTAACTTTTAACTCGCTCGTGAACTTTTTTTCTTTTATAGTCATTTCCCGACATTAACACTCGTCGTCAGCGACGTATAATAACGTAAACAATTTTATTTAGACATATCGTGCTTGCGACTGTTTAACCGACCTCGTGCAACGAAGCTGAGTTATTAAGAAAATACTCGGATTTGGAATGCGTTGGACGAAATTAAAAAAAAAAAAATAATGAAAAAAAGAAAGAGAGAGAGAGAGAGAGGGGGGAAAGAAAAGGAAGGAGGAAAAAAAAATTCTAGAACAATGGAGTAGAGAACTCCGCTACGCTTTTTCCTTCATCCAGAGAGAGAGAGAGAGAGAGAGAAGAGGAAAAAAAATTAAAGATTATTAGTCGTAAGCATTATAACGAGTCAAGGTCTATAACGATGCCTTTGGGAAAGGTATAAAAGGTACGGTATAGGGACTCGAAGGAGGCGTGAAACATTGGCGCCTCGTGGCGCCTCAAACAAGGAAAAGGTCTTCTTTGGACATTTCGTAAAGGGTAAGGCGAAACCGTGAAAACTAAAATAAGTATTTACTTATAATACTCTCTCTCTCTCTCTCTCTCTCTCTCTTTCTCTCTCATCATCATCGTCATTGTTAAAGTTAAATCATTGACCATCGTAGTAAGAATCTTCTCATCGTCGATCTTCGAACCCGAACGGTCTAAATTTCTTTTCTTTTTTTTTTTTAATTCTCATTCGAACGACCATCGAAATAATTTGTTTCGTCTTCTCTTTCTTTAAGACACGACTCATATAGTTATTACAAATCTAGTAGATCTAAAAAATATATATATATATATATATATATAAATAATGATCGATGACGTATACAGTAGTTATCACAGTAGTTGAACAGGTCGACAGTATCGTTGATCTGTTGGTTGATAGTTGAGACGTAGTATATATATATATATATATATATATATATATATACGAGTTGATATGTATTCGCATATATTAGACGTGATATTCGATGACGTTGGTATATCAGTCGAGAATATGTTGACGAGACTATTCATTTCTAAAGAACAAGCGGAACGAAGGTGAAAATGGAAGATACGAGAAGCACGAAATATTAGCAGAAAGCGAGAGAGACAGAGAGAGAGAGAGAGAGAGAGAGAGAGAGCTAAACCTCGGAAGCAATTATAAGCGAGTCCTTAAATACCTAGCGCTAAGTCAGCCACGGGGTCTTTGTCTCGTGTACCTGTAGCCGACTTGTTTCACAAACGAGGCTAGAACAGACTACAAAGGTCGGCCGACGTGTTGAAGAGACCACGATGCCGTTCTAACCTTTCCCCCCTTCTCTCTCTCTCTCTCTCTCTCTCTCTCTCTCTCTCTCTCTCTTTTCTACTCCGTGTGAGGCACGGACCACAAGCTAGCCGCGTGTGGCCCTTTCATCTCTCTTTCTCTTTCTCTTTTTCATCCAGGAACTTCCTAACCCTCTAAAAAAGTATGAGTATATGTGTGTGTATGTAGATGTGTGTGTGTGTGTGAGAGAGAGAGAGAGAGAGAGAGAGAGAGAGATAAAGGAGAAAAACACACGTTTTTTGCATCAAATATTTACACATTTATTTTTATTGGCCGTTACCAGACCCATTTATTCGTTGATCTTATCTGTACGGCATAGGTATCGGTTACTCGTTCCTTAATATCTTCGCTTGTACATACATACATACATCATACATACATATATATATATATGTGTATGTATGTATGTATGTATGTATGTACCAGAAATTTATTAGCAGGTTGAAAATTTTTCAATAAACTCCGGGTCTGTCCATTCGAACCCGATAGAATATCGTTAGCTAAACGAAATATCCCATACTTATATCGCTTATCTTTAAAAATTCGACGAACTCATAATCGAACGACGAATATTTTCGAACGAACGAAGTCGAAAGTTCTTTTTTTTTTTTTTTTTACGTTGTCGTCGTAGCCGTAAAAATAATCGATATGCAACTAACCGCAAAACGTTTCCTGCAAATGTGCTTGAAGATCAATCAACCTGCACCTGTCATTTATTACGATCGAACTTATTCTTTAAATCGACGACTTTCTCGCACGTTACTTCTTCGCTCTTTTCTTTTTTTTTCCCTTTCTTTCTTTCTTTCGATTCCCTCGAAAGCAAAAAGAAGAGAAATGAGTGACGGGCCTGCTGGTAGAATCGTCATCGTGGATTTCGATTCGAAATGAATATTTGAGAGACGAAATGATTTCTTTAGACGATTTTCGAATCTCTCTTGAACGTTCATTATAATTTACTTGCCTTTTAAATCGTGTATTAGGTCCGTGCTTGAGCGGTAGTTTGGCTCGTAGAGCTTTATTCTAATCGTTCGAGATGAGTCTCTTCTCAAAGCAATGATGTTTCCGTGCAGATCTTTAGATCGCCTAAGGGCGATCGCGTGATCCTTCCTCGGTTGGTGAATCCTAGGGAACCTAGTCAACCCCTGGGAGAAGTGTTTTTTCTTCTTCTTATTCCTCTTCTTCTACTACTACTTCTTCCATCTCCTTGTCTCATATTCTTTTCCTTTCTGGGTGAGACAGAGACAGAGACGGAGACATAGACATAGACATAGAGAGACGGAGACGGAGACACAGAGAGAAAGAAAGAGATAGAGATAGATAGAGATAGATAGAGATAGATAGAAGGAGGAACGGGTAAGGGTGGCTGGAGGGGGGTGGGTGTTGAGAGAGAGAGAGAGAGAGAGAGAGGGGAACGAGGACGCCCGAGGATGCACGGCCGACCTATCCTGAAATCCAGGACACGCGAGCCTCGCGGGAAATTCCTAACTTCTATAACCGAGCACCTCTTCGTCTCTTCTTGGTAAAACACCAACGACCGGATAGCCTCGAGCGTTAGTATCTTCCTCTCGTGTCGAGTCTGCGCTTATACATCGCGAATCTCCTCCTCCTCCTCCTCCTCCTTATTCTCCTCCTTCTCCTCCTTCTTGGCCTCCCCGTTCTTTTTCTTGTTCTTTTTCGTTTTCTTTCTTTCTTCTTCTTCTTCGACTCTTCTTCGAGCCTTTTGTCGAACGGCCTCTGTCCTTCGAACTGTCAATGATTTACGCTTTGCTTCAACCAAGAAGGGCAAGCTCGAGAAAGGAGATAAGTGATTGGGCAGGTCTTACGTTGATCTTACGAGGAAATAAAAAGAGAGAGAGAGAGAGAGGGAGAGGGAGAGAATGAGGAAGGGGAGGGACTGGAAGAAGAAGATGAAGAAGAAGAAGATGAAGATGAAGATGAAGAAGAAGAAGAAGAAGAAGTGTCTGTTTCGTTAATGAGCCAAGAGCATAGATCTCTATGGAGAGGGAGGGAAGCGGGTAAGGAATTGGAAATTGATGAAAGATTTTCTCTCGCGAATGAGATGACAAGAACGTGTTGGAATTTCCAAAGAAAAAAAAAAAAAATAAATAAATAAATAAAAAGACTGAAATAAATAATTGTCCGTTCGAACGACGAGCAACGTGAATGTTAACGCGAATGGAGGATTCGATTCGAAATCGATCGACACATTACCTGAAATGGAATTCTTTTTTGTTTTCTTTCCTTCTCTTTGTCTTTTGCTCCTTTCTTTGGCTGAAAAAAAAAGAAAAAAATGAAGACGGACAGAAACGTGTTGGACGTCGTCGAGATGGAATAAATAGTGTCGGTTTCGATCGACCGGTCAACGGATTTGCTCGAGGGACATTTTAGAATTTTTAAGGGGGAAACAAAAAAAAAAAAAAGAACCAGACAAAAACAAAAAGAAAAAACTTCGTACGAAAGTAGTGTAGAGGATTTGTCCGAGGAGAAGAAGAAAAGAAGAAGAAGAAAAACTGAGACAGGAACATGCTGCTGGCAAAAAGAAAGACAAAAGAGAGAAAAAGGAAAGGAAAAGAAAAACAACGAGAGGAATTATCCGGCTGATCAACGAGGTAATGAACGTAGAGGAGGAACGTAGTACCTAAGAGGGATTAGAATTAGGTGGTCTAGGTTGATCGAGCAGTAAATCGACCATAGAATGGGATTAGAATTCGTTGAAATGATTTCTAGGAAGGAATAGGAGATTTCTTTCAAAAAGAAAAAAAAAAGAGAAAAAATCAGAGATTTGAAAGGAAAAGAAAAAGGGAAGAAACGAAAGAGAAGAAATAGACAAAACGAAAGAGAGAGAAAACAAAAAGAAGGGAAGACAGTAACATGTCGGTGGTTGGGAGGAAAAGAGTTGCGAGAGGAAGGGAGTTCCTTCGGGCACGGTCGAGGGCCCTCGAAAGAGGGCTCGAAGAGAGGGAAGAAGAGGAAGGAAGGAAGGAAGGAAAGAAGGAAAGAAGAAGAAGAAGAAGATGAAGGAGAGGTAGTAGTAGTAGTAGTAGTAGTAGTAGAAGAAGAAGAAGAAGAAGAAGAAGAAGAAGAAGAAGAGGTTGCAGGGCAGCGGAGGCACTGGCGCCGCACGCGGCAGCCTCAAAGGGATCCTCCGCACGCCCATCTGTCTCCGCCCCGCCCCCATTCCCGCGCACCATATACATCATGTACGAGGCACGACGTTTCAACCGACCACCGGGACCAACATCGCGTCAGCTAGCGTCAGGGCTTGCTTGCATCAAGGCAACGCGCGTCACCCATCGCGCATCACCGAACGCGCAATGTCCCCCTCGAGGGTTCAACTTTTGTTGAGAGGTTGGACCACCATATAAAGTCCTCGTTCCACTTTTCCCAACGGCGGCTACCAGTTTCGCGATCGCGTCTCACCTTCGTGATATTTACAAATAAGGCACTAGCCTTATTACACGAGGTGACATGACAACTTGAAAGCGATTGGATTCTGGGATAGTGTCCTCCCGGATGGGATGGTTAGGTAAAACTACACGTACATACTCTCTCTCTCTCTCTCTCTCTCTCTCTCTCTTATATACACAATTATTTTCCTATCGAATGGGTTTTCTCATTTGATAGATAAATTGCTGATAGATAAATTGCCGATATGGGAGACAATCTTTTTTTCCTTTTTGGTTTTTTTTCTTCTTCTTTCTTCCTTTTTCTGGTTGTTTTTTTTTTTTTTATTTATTTTTTGTTCTTTTTGTTTTTATCGGTACCACATCGTTACCGTATAATTAATAGACTTTTAAATGGGCTATCATGGTAACGTCACGACCAAGGCGAGAAGAAGACGATCTCTACTCTACCATGGTAAGAGAAGCGTGCAAGAGAATTTTGCAAGATCACGCTGCAACGGTCGATCAAGTGTGCCGTCACGAAGGACCTGACTTTTCGGTCGTCACGATAGCCAAGGCTTTACAGCTTACTTAGCAGTAAGAGCGAACGGCGTTTAGTCTCTTGACTAATGAACCTGCGGGATCCGAGCACCCGCCAGGTTACTTGGGCTTCGTTTAAACTCCCGTGGAAAGGGTCAACCAGAGAGAGCTGAGGAAGATGGATGCAGTGATGCTTGGAACTACAGTGTTGCCGGCTTCGATCGTGGTTCTCATTGATTGAAAAAAAAAAAAGAAAAAAAAAAGAAGAAGAAGAAAAAATTTTTTACTTACTCCTTCGACGCGTTCCTTGTTTTTTCTTTCTTTTCTTTTTTTTTTTTTTTATTTATTTCCTCCTCCTCCTCCTCTTCTTCTTCTTCTTATTTCTATCCCTCGAAGGCTCAAGGAAAACTGGGATAATTAGTTGAATACTCGGGGAGATGAATTTCTTGGCAACTTTTTTTTTTTTCTTTCGTCTCTTTTCTCCTTTTTTTTTTCATTAGCATCAACAGGATCTACACTGGGTCCCCGGAGTCATGAGATTTATATAAAAAAGAAAGAAAAGAAAAGAAAAGAAAAGAAAAGAAAAGAAAAAAACAATTCGGCTCCTTTCGTCGTCTCCTCCTTTGATTGATTGGACAGTAACTAATGAGCGGAGGAACTAATTGCTCGCGGTAAAATTAGCTGGCAAAAACAAGGCAAAGCACACATAGCTGACCCGTGACTTCCCTTAGAAAGATCACAAGACTGCTCAAGCCGCTTCCTGACCACGACCTTCCGGTTCGACCTTCCCGATATATACCGTTAATTATTTCGAGACCCTCTTCTCATCGTCTACGTTTATCGTTCCTACCGACTAATCTTTTCTTTGTTCCTACATGCACTTTCCAACTTTCGTTCCTCCATTCATAGAAAATTTTGAAGAAAGAAAAAGAAGAAGAAGAAAAAACAATCAAGAAAGAAGTTCAAATAGAGAACCGCGAAACACCGATGGCAAATGAATAATCCCGTGTTTAGAGGAGCAACCATTTATTTAAGTTCATGCGACAAAAGAATGAAAAAGAGAAACAAAAATTGAAGCGAAAAGAAAAAGAAAAGTATCGCAAAGGTCGAGCAATAAAAGTATCGAGCCTTAGAGGGGTTTTTTTTTTTTTTTTTTTTTTTTTTTTTTTTTTTTTTTTTTTTTTTTACAAGAAGGATTCTCGAACTCTGGTCTGACAATCCCTTCTGGGCACAGACTAGAAAGAAAATACGAGAGAACACGGGGATCAATTATGTGGCTAGTTCGGTTTGAAATTCTTCTAGATTCTGGTTAGGAACGAATCTCTCTCTCTCTCTCTCTCTCTCTCTCTCTGCCTATCCTACCCCTTCGATCCCTCTTTGATATTGGGCGCCACCCTCCTACCTCCCTCGTTCCCACTATTCGCTCCACCCCCTTGTTCAAGACTCCTTGATCTTTGTCTTTCCCTTGTCTCTTACAGTTACGAACTTTTGAGAGACAACGACGGGGAGAAGGGTATGAAAAGAGAGAAGGTACCATTCTCTCAGTTCTTTCAATGCCGGGAGATCGATAAAACGTATCCGAGATATGCTTCCGTGCTCGAAGACAAAGGGAGGATAGTCGAAAAGTAACGGGCTTTTTAAAATCTCTTCAAATGTCATTCTCCATCTCTGGCTCAAACAATACAAATCCATGAAACATCATAAATTTTCACGAGTCGTAAATAATTGCCGTGGATTTTTAAGAGATCGTAAATATATATATATATATATACAAAAAAAATATATATATATATAATATAACAGATAGCACCGCGAGCGAGTGGATTTGTCTCGAAGATAAGTCGAATGAAACGAATATGAGAATGATTCGAAAATCGATCGAAGGAGTAACGTATACCGTGTGTAAAATAAATCGATCGAGTTAGGATGACACGGAGATTACGGTGGTAAAACGTGGATGCTTTGAAACTCATGGAAAATGTCATTGGGATAATTGTTTTCAATGGCCCGATCATCAGATTTGCATCTTTCGAAATCGTACAACGTTAGTTTGCCATTGCCGGGAAGGATCGATCGGTATAGCATCCAAAGCTATTTCCCTCTCTCTCTCTCTCTCTCTCTCTCTCTCTCCCTATCTGTCTATCACGTTTGTTCCTCGTCTAGCATTGACCAATAGCGTGACAGCCTTGGGGCTGGCTAGGCAGATGCATGGCAACGAGTTGACATCGAACGCTGCGGGCTAGCGTGGCTAGTAGTAGGAAGAGAAAGAGAACTGTTCGAACACGCGAACGAGCGAGCTAGCGAGCAAGCAAGTAAGCCACCCTACATTTTTTGGGAAAAAGGGAACGCCATAACCTCGAGCAGAGCACGCTCGCTTTCGTCGTCATTGTCGTGGTGGTAAATGTATCGTCGAGCATAGGACGCGCGGACTCTATACTCTTCGAGGACGGAGCCCTCACAAGCCCACTACGATACATAGAATAGTAATGAAGGACAGAGATACGAGGCGGGTCTTATAGTGTGCGTTGGAGAGGGGAAGCAAGCGTCGGTGTCGAGCGTCGTCACGCGAGAACATAGCCAGCTGACGTCCTCTTCTCTTTCTCTCTCTCTCTCTCTCTCTCTCTCTCTCTCTCTCTCTCTCTCTCCCTCTTTCCCTCTTTCTTTCTTTCTTTCTTTCTTTCTCTTTTTCTCACCCACGCTATTCATGACTCCCTCCAACCAGCTCTACCCCTTCTTTTTCTTCTCTTTTGTTCCTAGCCACCAAAGCACCCTTCTTCTTCCTCTTTTTCGTCTTCGTTTTCTTCTACTACTTCTACTTCTTCTACTTCCACTTCTTCTTACTCTTACTCTTGTTCCTCTTCTTATACTAGTGCCAAGTTACTTGGAATACCAAGAACGAGGAGCGCTCTTCCACCCACGAGGAGGAGACCGTGTGAACTCGGAGTTCCCTTTATCAACAGGCCGTCAGGACGCTCGGTGAACTCCAGGTGTTCGCCTTCTGCATTCGTAATACCTCCTCCTACCTCCTTCGTGTTCAGGAGTAAGGACGAGAAAGACACTTAGGAGGAGGAGGAGGAGGAGGAGGAGGGGGAGGTGGTGGTGGTGGAAGAGGAGGAGGGAGAGGAGGGATTCCTTTCCTTGAAAAAGGATTTTTTTATTCTTCTCCTACAATTTTTCCTCCTATCCTTTATAAAATTTACGAAGGTTTTCCCTTTTTTTTTCGTTTCTCCATTTCTATCTCTATTTCTATTTCTATCTCTCTTTCTCTCTCTCTCTCTCTCTCTCTCTCTCTCTCTCTCTCTCTCTCTCTCTCTTTTTTTTCCCCCGTATTTAATCGACGCGAAAAGAATATTTTCTACATCACCCATGGATTTCGTTCCGTGTTATGATTTTCGTTTGATCCTTCTAAATCTGAAAATCTAATTTTCGATGATTAGCTAGGAATAAAAGGACTTAGCGTAATAGGTAATATACGGAGGGAGGAAAAATGGAAAGGGTAGTTTCGAAGTGTCACTCATCTTCCCGTACGTTCCTCCCCTGCAATTATAGACGATCGTTTCTCTACCACCCCTCCCCCCTGCCCGTCCTGCCCCTCCCCATCCCTAAGTCTAACATCGTTCTCTGACTTTCTAACGCGCGTGGATTACGAGGGAAAGAAAAGTCACATTTGAGGTAGCCGATATAAACCGCCGTGAATGAATCGACTGGTAATAAAGAGAAGCCGCTTCTAGTATCGACTATGTTGGACGACGGAATCCTGAAAGGGTGTGGCGGTTAGTTCTAACGTTAGAAAGAGAAAGAGATAGGGAGAGAGAAAGAGAGAGAGAGAGAGAGATAGATAGATAGATAGAAATAGAAATGGAAATAGAAATAGGAACTAGGATATAGATCGTATTGTACTTTGACGCGTGTTCGTATTTCAGGAAGGAATAATAAGTAACATCGTTCGTTTATTTCTAAACAATTAGATATAGATATGTATGTTGGGTTATCACCGTATCACGATGACAAATTCGAAGAATTCATTATAAGATTTAATGATTGTGATAAATCTTTAATTTTCTTATCTTTCTCTTTTTGCGTTGATATATTCATTCGCGTTCTTCTCGAGTAACGATAGTTTAGTATCGTTCATCGTGAAGATATTTCTCTCTCTCTCTCTCTCTCTCTCTCTCTCTCTCTCTCTTTTTTTCCTTTGACACTTGTAATAAAATATCTTCTTTAAACTACGCATTAAATCCTTACGAACGATTGGACGATCCATCTGAAAATAAATT
>OU964983.1:3641321-3653821 GCA_918808275.2 Dolichovespula sylvestris | reverse complement strand
CGAGGTATTTAAGATAGGTACAAGAGGAGAGAACAAACCGATGATCCGTCAGGACGAGCAACGGGCAAGTGCGTTAGCAGTGGGCTCAGGTATAATCGTATACCGTTCCGCGGCTCGCGTTAACGTAGGAAAACGATTCCAGTGGGGGTGGTCAAACAAAGCCACCCCCCCGTTGGTAACCATAATGGCCTCCGGCTAACGAATGAGAGTATCGTACGTAGTTGGACGGTGGTAGGGAGAACGAATCACGAAAGCGATTGACAGTCTACGTAGGCGTGGTTACTCGTAGCGCCACAGCGGC
Organism: Dolichovespula sylvestris; assembly: GCA_918808275.2. Classification (NCBI taxonomy): domain Eukaryota; kingdom Metazoa; phylum Arthropoda; class Insecta; order Hymenoptera; family Vespidae; genus Dolichovespula; species Dolichovespula sylvestris. The sequence continues at coordinate 3,653,520 of OU964983.1, read as the reverse complement.
GACTTTGGGAAACCATTTACCGGGCTCCGGGGAGAGGCTCCGGCTTCATTATGTATCATTATACCGGTCCGCGCCGCTCGGTGTGCACTGCAGTTAGTGGCTAAGGCGCGCGCGTGTGTGCTTTTCTCTCTTCTTCGTTCTCGTTCGTGTCGTCGTCGTTGTTGTCGTCGTCGTTATCGTTGTCGTTGTCGTTTTCGTCGTCGTCGTCGTCGCGATCGTCGTCGTTGTCGTCGCGATCTTCGTCGCCGTCAGGATTGCGATCGTGCTTTTTCTCTCCTTTTGTTCCTCTAACTTCCATTACGACGTCGCCGTCCTCGTCGTCGTCCTCGTCCTCGTCGTCGTCGTCGTCTTACGGACGAGAAGAGAGACAGAAAAGAAAGTTGGTTATCATAGAAATTCCTTTCGATAACCCTTTGAATCGTCTCGCGAGGAGAACGAAATTTGTAAAAGGGAAAGAGCAAAAAAAAAAGAACAGGAGAAAAGGATAAATAAAAGGAGGAGGGAGGGAGGGCGCGCGCGCGCGCCCGCGCGTGTTTACGAATAAAGTAGCGTCGGCTAGTTTTGGCCGATGAAGTGTCCGGTGCGCGAAGAGGAAAAAAGGATCGATCGAGAGAGATATTATAAGAGGAATAGAGATAGAGGGAAGTTTTTTAATTCGGCATGTCGAGGGGGTGCGTTTGGTGCTACGATAGAAGAGGCATGAAGATATCGGCGTTGAGCTGACCGTAGTAAGGATTTATCATAAGTTCGTTTTTGGGATTTTGCTTGGTTCAAAATACGAGGAGGAGGAGGAGGAGGAGGAGGAGGAGGTGGAGGAGGTGGAGGAGTAAAGAGGGAATTGGACAAGAAGTCAAGAGGAAGAACTTCGATTTGTCGATAACAGTGTTAGGGTTTGGGAGGAAGGGATATATATATATATATATATATATATATATACATATAAAAAAATAAAATAAAAATAAAAATAAAAAAGTGGCCGTGATTAAGTGGAGGTGATTGAAGTGAGAATTAAACAAACCAAAAAAAAAAAAAACAAAAAAACAAAAGAAACGAAACAAAACCAAAACAAAAAGGGTATATTACGATAAAGGAGATAAAATTAATTGGAATTGATAGGTACAAGGATCGATGTCCTTGGGTGTCGTAGACCAAACAGAAATAATCCAAGATTCGGGCCCCGTACGGGTGTCGCGCTAGGGCGGCGGCGGCGACGACGTCGTCCGCGGCGAATTTATCGACGCTCGAGGCCGCGCTCGAGCTCGGCTCGAAGGTGGAGAGGCCAAGCAGCACGACGACGCTCAATTTCACGGACCTGGGGAGCCCATTCGGGGCGGGCGACCCCTGTCCGTCTAGTACCCCGACCCCGAACAGTATGTCGGGTGGTGCCGGTGGCGGACCGTCGGGAGGCGGTCAGGCCGGCGGTGGAAACGCTGGCGGAAACGGTGGTTCCGACATGGACCAACATCTTCATCATGGTGGACTTGGATCGGTAACTCCAGGGCCACCTGGAGCCGGCGGTAATGCCGGGGACAGTACGACATCCAGTACACCAGTTTCCCAAACAGGCAAATCCGCGTTCATCGAACTCCAGCATAATAACCTGTACAATCCTGCCAGTTTACGTGGTGGATATCCATCCGGTCATAACGTACCTGGTGCACATCAATTTTCCCATCAGGTCAGCGCATTAGGACACCAATCGTCCGGGCCCGGTAGTGGGAATCAACAACACGCAGAGCCTGGTTTCCCAAGTCCTAGGTCAGCGCTAGCTGGATATCCCTTTGGGCCGATGCATCAACATAATGCCTATGGATATCATCTTGGATCTTACGCACCTCAATGTCCCTCGCCGCCCAAGGACGGTGAGTACCCTAACTGTATGTATTCCCAACTTTTTTATCTCAATATTTTTCTAGTCCTTTAAGATTTTTTTTTTCATTTGACACGAAACGTTTCCGATCGGACGATCGCCGACGGTAACTTTTTTGTTCATCGCGATGGTCGGTTAATCGCTGATCGAACTCGTTCGTTTTGATCGATGGTTCCATATATTGGCGAAAAAAAAAAAAAGAAAACGAAATATTTCGAATATAAAATCCGCTAGGATTCTAAACAGTGACTACATAGAGAAAGCTATAAAAGAAAAAGACAGGGGAAGAGAGAGAGAGAGAGAGAGAGAGAGAGAAAGAGAAAAAATCTAGAGCAGCAGGTAGAGGCTCCATCCAGCGTCGGTCGACGCCCCGTTGTTCTCCTTGTCTCTCTCTCTTTTTTAAGAACTACAATACCATGAAACGGAATAAGATATACCTACCTACCTACGAACAGGAAAAAGAATCCCAATGAACAAAGCAAGAAAGAGAAAAAGCTTCACGAGATATACTCAATCGCGAATCCTCGGTGTCCTTCCATTATTTTCTTTTTTCTCACCCTGCAATCGCATTAGCACACGAGACAACGTAATCACAACTTGGTTTCTTTCTCCGGCCGTCGGCTAATTACGTTTCTCATTATCAAACGTTAGTATAGTGTAGGGAATTCACGGATGGTAGATACCTAACTCCTCACAACGTTTATTCGCGGAATATTTTACAGGATGAAATATCACCGAGTGAATATCCAAGGTTAAGTTGAAAAGAAAAATAATGGAAAGAGAAAAAAGAAAAGAGAGAGAGAGAGAGAGAGAGAGAGAGAGAGAGAAAAGAAAGGGAAAGAAAAAGAAGGAAGGAAAGAGATAAAGAAAGAAGTAGCTTAGAGACTCGAAGTTAACTTAGCCATATTTAAAGGTTAAGCTAGTTTTAAGTCGATGACAGCAATAACGGTAATAAAGGCAGCAATAAAGGCGTCACAGCATCGCAGATGTATACCATATATCCGTGCACCTAGAGTAGTCACAGGTATAATAATTCTAGCCGATGTTCAGCCACCTGTCGCGCGTAATTAGATAGAAAACTCTCATTCGTTATCTTCCTTTCGGGTTAACGTTTGAAAGTTAAATGTCGCCGATTCAAAATTCCCATCCTCCCCTCTTTGCTCCTTTAAGAATGCGATTGACAAACGTGGAACGTACGAAAACAACATTTCTCCGGGACCCTCTTCTCAAATTCTCTTTCATATCTTCCTTCGTTGGTCGCGATTGATATCGAAATATCATGCTTGAAACGTTTCTTGGAGGCTTTGGGGAGAGGGGTAAGGCGAGAGGGAGATGATCTAGAAAGTGTAAAGCTATACGAGGAATTTTGTTAGGGGTTGGTCATGTTGGTATCCCATCGGGGGACACTTTTAAAGGTTCCTCGAGAATGAAACTCGAGTTTGGTGTTCGTTCGTATACGTTGATACTTCTTCTTCTTTGTCTTTTTCTTTTTTTCTTTCCTTCTTTTTTTTCTCTCTCTATATCTACCACCACTTCTGCTTCTTCTACTTCTACTACTTCTTCTACTTCTTACTCTTGTTCTTGTTCCTCTTCGTGGTCGGCCGACAGGTCGTCGACTAAAACCCTCCAACTCTGCTCCGTGTAAATTCGTAATGACGTACGCGTTCTTCACCCTCCTGTTTTCTTCCACCTACCCACCCCTTTTTTATCTGCCCTACCTTCTTCTCCCATTCCATGCTTACATTCTTTCCTCTATTTCTCGCTTAAGTATATATATATATATATATATATATATATTTTTTTTTCTCCCTTCCTTTTTCATTCCTTCCATTCTTCCTCCTTCTTCTTTTTCGTCTCCTTTTTCTACTCTCCCGTGCATTGAAAATATTCGCTCCCTCTTTTATTTCTGCATTAATGAAAAAATAGAAGAAGAAGAAGAAGAAGAAGAAGAAGAAAAAAAAAAGGAAAGAAAAAAGAACTCTCTGATTATCGAGTCCGTTTTACCTGTCCAGCCTATCCAACCCCGCTCTCCCACCCTCCCAACTCTTCCCCGCCCGCCCCCATTCCTTAGGTTTTCGAACATTTCTCAAGTGAAAACACGTACGGTCGTGCTCGAGGATTATAAGTAATCATGGAATACTCGGACTTCTGTCGAAATTGCAGGCTGTGACGATCGTGCAAAACCTGAGAAAATGCGTGCGTGAGTGCATGCATGTGTGTGTGCGTGTGTGTTTGCGTCTGTGAAAAAGAGAAAGAAAAAGAGAGACTATTAGGAGAGGGTTGTTTCTTCCTACGGTGCTGTGGGATTCCTTAAAGTTTTTTTCCCTCCCTCCCTCCCTTCCTCCCTCCCTCCTCTTATATTTTTTCCCCCTTTTCGAAGAAGAATCCTTCGTACATATGTAGTAATCATTAGATAATTCGATTCTTCGATTCTCCTTTTTCTCTTCTTTTCTTTTTTTTGTTCTTTTTTTTCTTTCCTCTTTTTTAACCCCTTCATTCTTACGATTTACGAAGACTACCGGATGATCATTCGACGTTAATGCAAGACCATTTCCTTAAGAGTATCTTTTCCTCTCTCTCTCTCTCTCTCTTTTTCTTTCTTTCCTTTTTTCAAGTAGGGTACGTTCATAAAAAAAAAAAAGAAAAAAAAAAAATTGTTGGTACGGCGGGCGGGACTCTGAAATCACGGGAATTCTTCGTGGGGCGTGTAATCGATCAACTATCTCTCCAGTATTCATGGGTTATAGTTCTAAGCGATTTCAATGTACTAAGGCATCAATTTTCATTCGGAAAATGTACGTTAACATTGGTCTCGATGTTTTCACAAAATAATGTCATCGGCCGTTTTACTTGCTATTACAGCGTTTTCCTTCTTAAATCGATCGAGATAAGAAAAGGGCCAAGACAGGGCGAGACCTGACGAGACATGAGAAGTGTAGATAAGATAAGTGTAGACGAAAGGAGGGGGCAAAATGGAAGCTAAGAAGAAAAATGGGTTGCTAGAAATAAACGAATTATAACCGTACTTACACGAACTGGCCCAAGAAAATTTTCCTTTTTCCTTCGTTCTTTTTTATTTTTTTTTATTTTTTTTTATTTTTTTATATTTCTTTTTTCGCGGGAAACGATCGCGATAAATATTCGACGAAGTGATCGACGTAGAAATTTGCATCGTTGTACCGTGCAAACGTGTCGGCGACGTTATTATATTACCTTTCGTAAAAAGAAGGGATGCATTTCTCGTGTTTCGCGAAGAGGAAAGGTACATTGCAGCTGCCATGGAACGGTGTTGCACCGTTGTAAGTATTTATCGATCGTTTGGATTTCTCTTACGTTCAGTATGTACTTACACGTCGTCGTACCCTCCTGCTCCTCCCCCCCCCCCCCACTCCGTTCCTCGGGTCACCGTACTCATTTTTTCTTCGGCCACAAAAAAAAAAAAAAAAGAAAAATAACTCCTCCAAACGACCATAGATAATAATGATGATTCTTCTGGACACGCTTTGAACGGAAGAAGATAAAAAAAAAGAAATGGAAATAAAATCGTCTAATTAATTAAATAATGAGCATTTTATTTTCGTCTATTTTCGATTTTATTCTTCTTCATCTTCTTCTCTAATAATGAAAATTATTCTCTAACCGATAAAAAAGATGAAGAAGAAGATGAAGTGGAAGAGAAAGAAATTTTCTAATAAATTTTAATCTCAATGATGCATATGTCAAACTGATTGAAATTGTCCTAAGTGGTTAATAAATTATGATAATCGAAATATCATTATATGTCGTTCTCGTTATTCTTTTAATTTTCATTGCAAAGGGATAAATAAGCAATATACGTAGCCGCGTCGATCCTTCTTTTTTTCTTCTTCTTCTTCTTCTTCTTCTTCTTCTTCTCATTCTAATTGTCGTTCCTAAATTTAAATTTAGAAAAGAAATCTCATTAGGGTGAAAGCTCCCGTCTTAGAAATCCTATATTAGTCATCGACCTGTTGAAACTGTCTACATTTATCTAGGATTAACAAAGATAATGACGTAGTGCCGTTTCTACCTAAACTTCGACCTTGATGGATTAGGTATTAAACGGTTGTTTAGACAAGGATTTACCTGAACCTAGCCGGACATTTAGAGGAACTTTTTGAACTTTATTAGGATTCCATAAAATAATTTAGGATCTTTGTAATGTCATATATTTGTGTGATTAGAAGAATAGGATAACTCGATGATTAATATTTAAGAGAGAAAAGATTTTCAAAGAAATTTTTTCAGGACTCCACGAACTTGTTCTTTTTGTACGAAAAATCCTTTTTTCATTTTCCAGCTAGTTTTTCTTTTCTGTTCTTCCTTTTTTCTTTTTTTTTTTTTTGAATGGAACGATCGTCGTAAAATAATTTGTATTCATTATATAAAAAGTGGAACTCTAAAGCTAATCCATTAAACTCGGCGAACGACTCTTCGTAGGATTTTTTTACGATTCCATAAGAGCGTTCGTTTTGTAAAAATATCCTTTTCCCGGAAAGTTTTTTAAAAATAAGAAGAACGTTGTAAAGTCATGTGCGACAGGATAAAAAAGGAGAAATCGAAGGCTTATTTATTACCCTCGTCAAGATCATCGATGGATTTTTCAAGACTCCATAAACTCGTTCTTTGTGTGTGTGTGTGTGTGTGTGTGTGTGAGAGAGAGAGAGAGAGAGAGAGAGAGAGAGAGAGACAGGAGAAAAAAGAAAAAAAAGGGAAAAAAAGAATCATTTTTATTTTCCAAGAGCAATTATATCCTTTCTTAAATAGAACGATCGTCGTAAACAATCGTACGCGTTTGATCGATCGGATCGAGATGAGATAACACGAAGGCTAATCTATACTACACACCAACACTCGTCTAGATCCTCGATGAATTTTTCCAGAACGCCAATGAATTCGTTCGTTTTCTAAAGGAAAAAAAGAAAAAAGGAAAAAAACAAACAAACAAAATATCCCTTTTTTCCACCATTCAGACAGTTCTATCGTTCGTCGTCGTTGTTTTTTTATTTTTTATTTTTTATTTTTTTTTTTATTTTTAAATAGAACGACCTACGCAAAAAAGGAAAAAGATCATGCGCGTTTGGTTGATAGGATAAAAAGGCGAACTGGGATACTAATTATTACACCAATTAATCGGTGAATCGTGCGAGAGTTCCGCGAAGGTAAGCCATAAAGCTTACCGTCGGTTGGTTCCGACGCTGCTGCTTTTACGTCGAGCTAATAATTTCCTTGACTATGTTTCGAGCAAGTATTTTGCATATGGTAACGGCAACAGCTGCCAATGTGAGATAGGTATAGGATACGATGGAAAAAGAGAGAAAGAGATGGAGATAATAAATGAGAGAGAGAGAGAGAGAGAGAGAAAAAGAGAGAGAAAATAAAAATTATGAAAAAAGAGGAAAATGGGAGGAAAAAACAAAATAATAATAATAAGATATATACATATATCTACACATATATATATACATATATTTGTGTTTGTGTGTGTGTGTGTATGTGTGCGTGTGCGTGTGCGTGCATGCGTGTGTATGATTATTATAATGAAGTAAAACGGTACCCGCCGATTTTCCCTGCTCATAGCGAACGTATATTTTTTCCAGCAACAGTATTTCGTCATATTAACCGTTTCTAATTAACGCGAGCTTGCTCGTAATCGATAATAATATGGCTCTCTTTCTTTCATTCTCTCTCTCTCTCTCTCTCTCTCTCTCACTCTCTTTCTTTCTTTCTCCAAGTTGTATTTCTCCCCTCTTCATAGTTCATTATCCGATTTTCTTTCGAGATCTTATTAGAGACAAATCTTCAATCTTCGATTTTATTTGATCACTTGTCGTTTGGAAGATGCAATGAGAGCAATCGTAAAAAGAAACCAAATAAATGAATAAATAAATAAATAAAGAGAATAATTATAAACCGATCGTCGATAATCAACGAATGAGAAGATCGTTGTAGGTATTTTTAAGGACGGTTATAGTTCTTATTCAATTTTGTTTGAAAAATCTAATCGACGTAATGGCGATAGCTTTGGATCTTCTTCTCTCTTTTCTCTTCTTTTTCTTTTTTTTTTTTTTTGTTCTCTACCCCTTTTTTCGTCCGTTTGAAAGATTCGTACGACGAAAGCGAATATAAAAAAGAAAAAAGGAATTAATAAGCGTGTACGTAAGAGCGCAAACGATTGTTTTTTTTTTTTTGGTTTTTTAGAAAATTCTTATAAAATAATTGGAGGAGTTAGGGAGGGAGGGAGGGAGAGAAGGAGAGTGAGATAAATGTAAGAAAGAAATGATCTATACTAAGTAGACGACCATGATGATCGTTCGCTCACGGCCTTTCGCCTTTTGGAGGGAATGACACGAGCGCCGGCCATAAATCACGATGATCGTCGCTCTAACCCACGTTTACGTCCGGCCCGAGCGACCGCAAATTACGCTTTAATTAATAATCGCGCTAATTATCACGGGGAAAGGTTCGGTATGCGAGCTCTCGCGTAACTCCTCGACGTTTTAACTCGATGTTTTGTCGCGCTTTGACATCTCAATGAACGAACGACCCAACAACGAACGAATACCATATCCCCTTTGATTTTAGATCGTAGGATTAGAAATTTTTTACGCGTTAACAGATATACGTACACACACACACACACATATATATATATAGTTTCTTTTTTATTAGCTTTTACATGGAAACAAATGGAAAGAATTTTCGAGCTCTTTCGCTCGAATCCTAGAAAATATTTTAACGAAACTCGTTCTCGTTTCTTTTCTTTTTTTTTTTTTTTTTTTACGTACTTACGTACGTTAAATACTAATGCGCGCATATTGTTTATTATACCTTCGACAATATTCGCGCATTATACATTTTATATGATAGCTTATTTGAATGTATCTTACAATCATCTTACATATTACTCGTAATCATTTTTAAAATTGATATTAAATATACAATAATATGCTACGTACTTTCGATATGGAATTTTTATTTCTCTCATTATATATATTCAAATGAAAGATAGTGTATATATATGTATGTATGTACGTATGTGTGCGTGTATGTGTGTGATATTGATTTTCGTTCTAGACGTATGTTATGAAAGTTTTTCTGAAGATCAAGTTCGAAAGGAAGAATTCTCCGAAATGGTAAATGTAAACACAAGTCTCCTGAAAGAAAAGATAGAGGAGAGAGAAAGAAGAGAGTGGGGATATGTGTATAGTATTAGAATATGTTATTACTTAAAAGTACGTACCCGACGTAGGACAGTTCAGTCGTACGTATGTAAGTCGAGCGAACTGTCGGTGGGTAACTTTCTATCCTTGTCACATTGCCACGATATATAAGAAAGGATGGTAAGTTCGACGATAATTTATATCGTCACCTCGTAACAGTTTAGATTAATATACTTCTATGGATGATAATATATCCATAAATAAGAACGTCTACGCCACGTTTGTAATTTATTATCGTTGAAGATATTTAGTCGAAATATGGAACTCCATCGATTAATTATACTTATTTATTATTATTACTATTATTAATTCTATTATTATTATTATTATTATTATTATTATTATTATTAGTTTGAAGAGACATTCTCAATAGAGATATACATATTAAAAGTAATTGTTATCAGTTATCGATTAGATATAGAAACAATTAGGTTCTTTTCTTTAGTTCGGTTTCTCTTTAGTTCGTATGCCAGAGGTGACGAGGATTCTGAAAGTTGATGTTAGGGTGGTGCATGTTCGCAGACCTCTCGCCATTGGGCGACAAGGGTGGAAGTCTCGTGGACGAGCTCGGAGGTGGTGGTGGTGGTTCTCTGAGAAATGGCAAGGGTAAAAAGATGAGAAAACCAAGGACCATCTACAGCAGCTTGCAGCTTCAGCAACTTAATAGGAGGTTCCAAAGAACACAGTACCTGGCACTACCAGAAAGAGCAGAACTTGCAGCTAGCCTTGGACTAACTCAAACGCAAGTAAGTTTTTTGTTTTCTTTCCTTTTTCTTTTACCTTCTTCCCTTCTTAATATAATATTTACAATTCTCTCGTAGATTCTTGTCCTCCTCCTTTATTTTGTTTTGTTTTGTTTTTTCTTTCCTCTCTCTCTCTCTCTCTCTCTCTCTCTCTCTCTCTCTCTCTCTCTCTCTCTCTCTCGTCCCTTTAATAGCATCCCATGCGAAACGCGAAAACATTCGAGGGACGAATTTAAGTTTAAGTCGACGAGAAATAAACTGCGCAATAATTTTCGTTAAGGATTTTTAAGTTCCGATAGATCGTTAGAAAGAAAGTATACTAACAAATTACGATAAAGGGGTATATGTACGTTGACGAACCCTTTCTATCAAAGAAAAGAAGAAAGACAAAAAAATAACCTTAAAGAGGAAAGAAAAAAGAGAGGATCCTGTTGCACCCACGAGCAAGGATCGAGTCCATATCGTAACAGGATACCCGACGGACGGCATCTGTCAGCATTATCGGCACAAATGACTTTAGTAAATCACAGATCTGCCACGCCCTGGACATCGTGGATAGGGTTGCCGAAGTGTCCAGTGAATCGAGTTGAGGGTAGACGTTGTTGGTCATCGTTGTTCTAATAACAACCAGGATCCATAAATTCTCTCTTTCGTATTTTTCCACGTTATAGATATATCTCAGCTTCCTGTTTCTCCTGTTTCTTTCTCTCTCTCGCAACAGAGAGAGAGAGAGAGAGAGAGAGAAAAGATCTTTCCCTAATTATCCTTCATGGTTTCCAATGAACGATTTATTAGAAAGAACGTAGGTAATATCGAGGCACGTGAACCAATTAGATCTCTCTCTTTCTCTCTCTATGTATATATATATATATATATATATATATATATATATATATGTATGTATATATATCTTTTTCTATACCAACACCCTTCCAACATCCTAACCAGTTTAATGATTTCGATCTTAACGATATATACCGGGAAAGAATTCTCGAGGAAAGGAGAAACGATTTCTTAGGATATCACCAGGAAGATGTCCTCGTTAGATCATCCTTATAATTGCCAGTACACGTGCCAAGAAGACGAATATGGTCTATCGAAGAAGTTTAACTCTCTCGATCATTTTTCTCCTATCATCTTTCTATTTGTTTTTCTTTCTTCCTTTTTCTCTCTTTCTCTCTACGACTGAATATCCTTCTTTTGCGAAATTCTTGCGAAGAGGTGGGAGAGGGGAGAAGGGGGAGGGATAGGAGGACCAGTGGGTGGGGAGTAGGGATTATAAATAAATAAATAAATAAATAAATATATATATATATATATATATATATATTTATTTATTACGTACGTGTAATGTAGCTATGTATGTAATAGGTATGTAACTGCGTATACCGTAATCAGGGGATAACTGGCTGTCGTAGCTCGTTGATGTCGTTGCAGGGGGTCTCGAACCGGATAATTTCATTAGCTCGAGCACCGCGGGAGCTTGTCCCCCCCGCATGGAGAGAATCGAGCTGATGATGAGAGCGATCGCGCGCTTCGCTTGTTTGCAAAACATCCGAGCGATAAAGAATCCTTCCTTCCCCGGCCGCCCCTCCCCTCTCCTACCCTTTATACATTTGTATCTCATTCCTCTTAAAATTGACAGTTCCTTTCTTCCTTTCGTTTCTTTTTTTTTTCTTTTTTTCTTTTTTTTTGCTTTCCTCCTACGTACGCGCGAATTTTCGCGAATTGTCGATTCTACCATGATATCCGATCGAATCTTTCCTTTTCTTCTTTTTTTAAAGTAATTTGATTTGTAACTTGTAATTTGTAATTTTAATAATAATCATTTTTAATCATTTCGACGACGCGATTGATCGATAGGTTTCGTTTACGAAAGAAGTTCCGACAGGTAGTCGATAAAAATTTGTTATTTCCCGATCGAGTTTGGATTCGATTATGACACTATGCGTATATACGTTTACTATGATTTTATCTTCAAGAAGAGAGACTTCTTTTTATCTTTTTACTTTTTCGTTATCCGTCGTATCGATTACGAAATATAATTCTTTTTCAGATAGAACTTATCTCGAGTTAAAAGTTGGGCGAATAAGAGTAAAAGAAGAAAGGATAAATAAAAATTGACGATTCGTATTAAAAAGTTTCTATCCGATATCGTCGGTTCGGATGAAAATGTAAAAGTATTTTTTTTTTTCTTTCTTTCTTTTTTACCATATAAACTATAAATCGAGATCAGGCGAAAGTAAGGTCCACAGTACATACATACATGCATACATACATACATACATATATATATATATATATATAAGCAGTCTCACGCGAAATCATAGAACTCTTCAATATTA
>OU964983.1:3603821-3633821 GCA_918808275.2 Dolichovespula sylvestris | reverse complement strand
TTTGCTTGCACCTGACCAAGTTTTATGCCAAAAGGGAGTTCGATTCAAAAAGAGAAAGAAAGAGATAGTGGTAGATAGATAGATATATAGAAAGAGAGAGAGAGAGAGAGAGAAGTTGGTCCCGCTAGGAAGAATGAAAAGAAGAGATGGAAGACGGTAAGATTCCAAGTACATATAGAAAGAGAAGAAGAGGAAGAAGAGGAAGAAGAAGAGAGTAGGTGGTGATGGTCTGGTAGAGGTTGTTCGAGTAGTATATAGAGGAGGAGTGTACCTGCTGGTGGTAGGAATGGGTCAGCCAGCCTTGCCCAAGCCTGGGTTCTTCGGGTACACACACATTATTTCAATGTTGGCAGTAATGCCTGTTATTAAGCGATGATAATGATTGGTATTATCGCGGCTTGGGAGCAGGACTGGTAGCAGCGGATATAAATCATCCTTACTTCCTTCTTGCGCTGCCACTATATATAAGAGAGAGAGAGAGAGAGAGAGAGAGAGTATGCCTCCATGCCAAGAAGCTGTAAATAACCAGCGATATGCCAAGCTGTTTAAAAAAAAAAAAAAAAGGAAAGGGAAAGGACTTTGAGAGAGTTAGAACGAGAGAAATGATAAAGACAATACCTTTCGAATAATGGATCTAAGATACCGGTAGAATCTCGTAGATTTCAATTTTTTCTATCCACATTTTATCTCGTTCTTGAACTACCTTCGATCGACTCTCATTGATACCCGACAATCCTTACCGTCGATATTCTTCGTCTGGTTAATCTCGTCGTTCGACGATCGACTCTAATATATATGTATATATACTGTGTGTGTGTGTGTATACTCAGCTCCCTTTTAGTTTAGTAGAAGAACAACGCGCAACTCGCGAAAGGAAGTAGTAGGTAAGTACGCGTCTGCGCGAATCATCAAAAGGACTTGAGCGCACGCTCGGCCACTCTATCGTGCACGTCCACCTCTCCTTCTTCTTCTTCTTCTTCTTCTTCTTCTTCCTTTTCTCCTCCTCCTCCTCCTCCTCCTTCTCCTTCTTCTTCTTCTTCTTCCTCGAGTTTCGGAGGAGACTCGTCTAACGTTACTAACGGCGTAAAGCCGAGTAGAGTCACGCCCACGAACCCTATCTCGATCTAATAAATCCGACTTTTCGACTCGATAAAGAGAGAGAGAGAGAGAGGGAGAGAGAGAGAGAGAGAGAGAGAGAGAGAGCGTTCTCTCTAACTTGGAGATATGATGTAAAAATATATTAAACGCGAGAAAGATATCTATTGAAAACGTAATTGCGAAGAGATAGATCTGAAAATTACGAATACTCTTCTTCTTCTTCTTCTTATTTTTTTCCTCCTTTTCATTTTTCTTCTTTGTCGTTGCATTTTATTTATACTTATTTTAGTTCGTACAACATTCCCAGATCGGTCTTAAGCCATCAGAAATGTTTGAAGAAAGTAAAAGAGAAAGAAAGAATGGATCGATCTCGTGACTAGAAAACTATAATTTTCTCTTCCCACCAGTTTCTTCGTATATGTATGTTTATGTATAAATATATATATATATATATGTTGGTTGGTTGGTTCAGTATCGAAGTCTCTGCCTTATACCGAGCGGAATTTCTGCGAAAAGAGGTAGCACAGCACAGCACAGCAAGCAAGCAAGCAAGCAAGCTTGGTAGTCAGAGAAGATCCTTGCCTTGCGTTAGAGCAGCCGCGTAACGAGACGACCTAGTTCGAGACTCTTTCGCGTTTCGCACGCGAACATCAAGAAAGGGCCTGGCTATCGTTTCTGCTTTACGACTTCTTGGAAACGCGTAAAGTCTTGGAGAAGAGAATGAAAAGAGAAAGAAAGAAAGAAACAAACAAAGAAAGAAAGAAATAAAAGGAGAGAGCGAGAAAGAGAACGAAAGCAAAAGAGAAGAATGATAAAAAAAAAAAAAAAAAAATGAAATAAAACAGAAAATAAAGAAGAAGAAGAATAATAACGTGTTTGAGTTTGAGTGTCCAATGATGATAACGACGATGGATTCAATGGGTAAAAGGATTTTATCGATACTGTTCTGTTGTAAGGTTACCGAACTTTGATATCGCGACGATTCGTTAGAAAAACAACGGAATTTGCAAGAATGAACAATTATAGGAATCTGGTTCTGGGCCGTTGCCTTGGAGTCGTCCCCTCCCCTCACCACCTCAAATCCCTCGTGCTCGTTCGTCTCCATTCGATCTTGAAAAGCACGAACTTCAGATGGAAGGAGGACGCATGCGCGGATCGTTTGAAGTATACCCATCCCAATGCTCTTTTGCTTTCTTGGTTTCTTACCGTCTCTCTCTCTCTCTCTCTCTCTCTCTCTCTCTCCCCTCTCTCTCCTCTCTCTCTCTTTTCTTCCTTCTCTGTCTCACGCTTCGCGACGACGGGGCCCTTGGTCAGCCCTTTCGGTATTCGTTTGTTTCATGTCGGCTCCCTTCGAACCTTCTCCTTCTCTCTTTTTCTCTCTTTCTCGTCACCCTTTACTTCGTCTTTCTTTTTCCAACGCTGATACACGAGCTTCCTTCTTTCCTTCCTTTCATTTTTCCTTTCCTTTCCTTCCTTTACTTCCTTCCTTCCTTTCCTTTCTTTCGCATAGTCCACCGTCAGTTTTATCTTTCAATTGGTCGAACAAACTAGATTAACTTGGGTACCCTTTCGATTCGAACAATTATCATTGTGTCGATCGCGACGAGCGATATTACGCAAACCCGTTTCAGTTTTTTGATTGTTGAGAGAATTTCCGTGAGGCGAGGCACGACCTCGTTGATAGATCGCAGTACTTATTTTATATACTGCCTGCTCTTTTCTATTATTTTCTTTTTTTTTTTTTTTTTTTTTGTTATATACCCATTCAATTTACCCAAAAGGTGTGTCGTTTGATGGGATAGAAATGAAACGAAAAAAAAAAAAAGAAAGAAAGAAAGAAAGGAGAAGACAAATTTCGATGATTTCTCGTCCCTTCCCTCTCTCTCTCTCTCTCTCTCTCTCTCTTTCTCATTTTTCAAACAAAAATGAAAATGCTCGCGCGTTTGTCATATTCGTCGAGTTAGTTAGGCGAGCTTCTCGATAATCTTTCGTGCGAATCCTTCGAGGCTTCTCGTCGACCTCGACCTCCCGGAAGGAATGGCGGCGTGGTAAAAGAAAGAACAGAGAGAGAGAGAGAGAGAGAGAGAAGTTTCAACGGAGAGTGCAATAAAAGGGGGAGACGAGATCCGCGAAAGAGAAAAGAAAGCCAAGCTTGGACGTTCTTTTTCGCGAGGAGAAAGAGGGGGAAGAGGAAGAAGAGGAAGAAGAAGAAGAAGAAGAGGAAGAGGAAGAAGGAGAAGAACGAAAGGAGAGAGACGAGAGAGTCGCACAAGTCCCCAGGTAGAAGGCGGCACGATCGAGAGAGAGAAACGGGACGTTCCCTTCCCCTTGCATCCCCCCTTCTCAACCCAACCCCTCGTTCTTCCACCCTATACCCCACCTCTTTCCACATTTTTCGCGTTCTCCGGAGAACGAAAGATCCCAACAAGAACACGCGCCGCCAGGACGAAGGATCGCGAGGACTTTCGCATTCGGTTGGCCGCGGCGATTCGATCGCCAGCTAAACCGATCGAACGATTCCGATCATTTTCATAAGGACACCGACCAATTGTCCTTTTTCTTCTTCTTCTTTTTCTTTTTGTTGTTGTTTTTTTCTTTTTTTTAATTTTTATTTATTTATTTATTTATCTTTTTCTTTAGTTCGTTCGATTTCTCTCGTTTCTCATCATCGTGAAACTTTTCGAAGCGTATATATATGTATATATACATTTTTTTTGTTCGTTGATTTTATTAATAGGATGGACGAATGATAAGGTACGACATCGGATCTAATTGATCGAGGGATCAATTTATTTATTTAATTTTTTTTTTTTTTTCTTTAGATCGTTCGATTTCTCTCGTTTCTCATCATCCTGAAACTTTTTAAAACGTATATATATTTGATCGTTGATTTTATTAATAGGATGGACGAATGATAAGGTGCGACATTGTATCTAATTGATCGATGGTTCGTGACGTTGTCGTTACGTTCGTTTTAAATAGGCTGGGATGAACGGAGGAAGGGAGGGAGGGACTAGAATAGGCACTCTGAGTTTCTCGGAGAGAACTTCAGTGGCGGAGTATATAATGGTACATATTCGTGGGTGAAATTCAACGAGCCAGCATTCTCTCGTTTATCCCTGGTTTAGCCAAGGCTGCTCGTCTTCTTCCTTCTTTTTTTTTTTTTTCGTAGTACTAGACAAAATGTAAATGAATTTGTGCCGGTGAAAAAGTATAATCGTGCGCTCGTTAGGAGGCGCATTAAAAATATGTGAATACGCGATTCACAAGTAATGCGATATTTATGATGCGAAAGTTAAAGGAGAATCTCTCAACCATTAAGGTTGAAACTTTGTTCATACTTTTATCTTTATTTTATATATATATATATATATATATATATATATATATATATATATATAAAACGGTGATCACAAACGGTGATCCATGAACGATGAGAGAATACATTTAAACTATCGAAACGTACAAAGTTTTTATCGGGATTGTATCTGTTGTTTATACTAGTATACGTATAGAATTGAATTAATTAACTATTTCGCTGTACCCAGTTTGACACAATTATTCACAATTATAAAGTACATTGATCCGATGCGATTGAAATAAAACTCGACGCTAGATTTATATATATATATATATATACATATGCGTATGTGTATATGTATATATATTGTAATTCAATAAAGGAAATCTCAAACGAGTGGAATAAAGTTTTCAATGTATATCCTACCATAGGATACATATATATATATATTGGGTCGTCCGGAAAAGTCATGCCGATAATATTTTAACAACAACAATAATAATTTAACGAATGTAGAGAAAAATAGAAATCTTTTGCGTTTCAAAAATCGTCACTGACTTTTATCGGAAGATCCAATATTTCTAAAAGAAATTAGATAAAACGTTTTGTGTTTGTTAACCCCGTAAGAAAAAGGTAGAGGCTTAAACCAACGAACAAACGAACGAACGAACGAACGAACGAACCGACGACGCGTCGGCTAACCGAACGTCGGCAGGTTCATTTTGTATTCAGGCTGCGCATGCGCCAGTTGTCACCGCTGACACATCGTACGTCAATCCGTTTCTACACACAAAGCTGTGGAAGAGTAAAAAGGAATGGACAACGTGGGTACCCAGGGGAACGTCTCAATCGGCATTGCCGATCGATCGGCGATGTCTTCTTCTTCTTCTTCTTCTTCTTTCACCTCCTTCATCTCCTCCTCGTTCACCTCCTCTTTCACCTCCTTCGACATCACCTTCCGCCATCATCCTTCTCTTATTATTTCATGATTATGTGGTGGTCCACTTCGTATCAAATCTTACGACGTATTTATTCTTTCACAACGACGATACTTCATCGACACAGTTATTATACATAGAAGAAACAAGGATTCAATAGATTTTAGAGTATTTGCGATATTATACTGATATACAAATATATATATATATATATATATATATATATATATATATATATATATATATTAATCATGATTTGCACTTATAATCCAACTATCGTATTCCGTTTACTGTTACTATGAATGAACTAAATTCTACCAAGTTCATTGTGTAAGAACGTAAATAGGGGAAAAAATAAAGAAAGAAAGAAAGAAAGAAAGAAACAAAATAAAAAGAATTCAATTCGATTACGAAGTATTTCAAAGTGAACGATCTTAGTTTAGATTGTTAGATCGTATCTATTCTAACGGCAGCTGCCAACAACTATTATACATCTATACTATTCGATTACTCTAGAACAACTACATTAGGTATATATATATATATATATATATATATATATATATATATATATGTAGATGTGGTAGATATAGGTATAGGTTTAAAATGCACATACACACACATACGCGCGCATACACGTACACACGCACGGACAAACATAGACGACGAACCAACACCTTGATATAATATCTTTCTAATTCTGATTCGCCGTTTCATGATGGTTGCTGTAACGCCGTCGATTATGTGCATCTCTCTACTATCTCCTCTCTAAGTAAGAAAGAAGTAAGGAGAAGAAAGAAGACGGTGGATGGAGGTCGGAGTGGATCGCCTTGGAGCCCGAGAGGCGCCCCGCCCACCGTCTCGTCTTTGCTTCAAAGAGAAAGAGAGAGGAGAAGCCCTTTGCGTTTTCTACTCTCTTCCTCCTCTTCCTCTTCTTCTTCTTCTTCTTCTTCGTCCTCTTCGTCTTCGTCTTACCCCGAAAACGAATCCTCAGGCTCTGCAATGTGCTTAAAGTCTACCTCACACGAGAACATATATATATATATATATATATATATATATATAAACATTTTTATTATTATTACTATTATTTAATATTATTATTATTATTGTTTTTGTTGTTGTTAATATTATTTTTCATTTTCTTTTCTTTTTTTTTTCTTTAGATTCTCAATATAAAGAGAAAGGCAACAAAAAAATAATCGTAATTCCTTTTCATTTTATTTATATTTATTTATATATATATATATATATATATATATATATATATATATACGTGTGTGTGTGTATATATATATATTTCTTTTTGTCGTTTCTTCAGGTATTAAAACGCTTAACCATCGAAGAGGCTTAAGCTTAAGGTTGAAGGGTCTTACACCCTTTAGAATTGCGCGTAATGTACACCACAAACTCAACCACGGTCCATTCATCTTTCAAGAGATCCTATAGGGATTATATATATATATCGGATGCCCTTTTGTCGATCGATTCCCTTTATAAAACGCGGCCTATCGTGTTACCTTTTTAAGAACGAGTGTACGTTAAGATATCTTAACAACGTATAGCCCTAATTTAGTTGTTAAGTGGGACGTTGGTCCAAATATTGCAAGTTCCGTGACGACAATTAACGACAATTAACGATTGACTCTCTCTCTCTCTCTCTCTCTCTCTCTCTCTCTCTCTCTCTCTCTGTCACTCTCCCTCTATCTATCTATCTATCTATCTATCTATCTATCTATCGTGATAGTTTCTTATATATTTTATTTGTATCAATTATTAGTAATAAGAGATTATCTTGGTATTGGATTTTCTTTCTCCTACATTTATTAATTTCTTTGTTTCTTCCCTTTCTTTCTTAAGCTTTCCTTCCATCCTTTTTCTTCTCTTTTCTTCTTTTTTCATTTTAAGCAAGAGATATTTTTTTGCTGCATGACGAAATGAAACGATGAAAAAAGGTATTCTATGGAACAACGCAGTAGCGTTGGTTAGAACGCGGGCATCGGTTTCACGGATCGTTAAATTTCGTCGTTACGACACGGGCCCTGGTAATGATCGCGTGCAAAAACTTACGCCGTGTGAACGTTTAATTTGGTGTGATTCCATAAAGCTAGGAATGTTCTCTCAAGTCGATCGTTCCCGATCGTTACGTTAACGCACATTGAAAGTCATCGATGCATCGAATACGTTTCTCTCTATCTCCATCTCTATCTCTATCTCTTACACACACACACACACACAAACGCACACACACAGTGTGGTCGCGTTGAAGTTTCTTTTTACTAAATCATCGTTTCAAAGTAGTCCCCGTGCATTTACTCTCTTCCATCTCTTAGATTTACTTTCACTGATTTTATCGTTCGTTAAATCTCATTTGGAATTGTAATAGTACGAAAATTATTCTCTATTCACTTTATGTACAAATCCGTAAGAGAAGATTATTACATTTCGGATTATCTCGAATACGGAACGGAGATCAATTTTTTTCTCTCCTCCTCCTCTCCTCCTCTACCTCATCCTCCTCCACCCTCCAACCCACTCTACCTTGAGTTAAGTTGAGTTAAATTTATAAGAGAAATCATCGTCGTCGTTGTCCTCGTCGTCCTCGTCGTCCTCGTCGTCGTCGTCGTCGTCATTGTGTCGTAATTCGTATGACGAAATGAGAGTTTAATATTTCTAATTATGTTTTCGCGCTGGACGATCGGGAAAGTTTTATATATATATATATATATATATATATATATATATATATATATATATATATATATTCCCGTGACTATTCTCCTCGGCAAGGCCGTTAGAAAGAGAGAGAGAGAGAGAGAGAGAGAGAGAGAGAGAGAGAGAGAGAGAGAGAGAGAGAGAGGCAGACAGAGGAACGTCTTTGCTTTATTTTATTTTTTTTATCCAATGATTCGAGAGCGTTTTAATCCTACGTTAATATCTGCAGGAACGGTGCATGAAAATAAGTGACGGTGTGGTGGTGGAGGGGGGGACCGTCATTAGGCGTAACGTTGGATGAAAGTTTTAAATCCAAAAAAAAAAAAAAAGAGAAGAAAGAAAGAAGGAAAAAGAAGAAGTAAATGATTAAAAATAGTTCAGAATCATAAGAATGCGTAATTGCGATTAGGATATATAAAAGTCGCGATATCGTCGTCGTCGTCGTCGTCGTCGTCGTCGTTCGTCCTAAAGTCTCTTTTTTTTTCTCCCCCTCCCTCTCTCCCCCTCCCCCTCTCTCTCTCTCTCTCTCTCTCTCTCTTTTCCAAGCATGGTCGTGTGCTTTTACTCTTGAGGCCATGCAGTAGTGGCGGTGCGACGACGACTATAGTTCACGGTGCCAAGTTATCCAGCAATTTAAACGACAAACTTTCCAGTGTATGACGATAACGACGAACGACAACGACGACATTGCAGAGAGGGAGGAATGGAGGAGGAGGAGGAGGAGGAGGAGGATGTAGGTGGGTGGGTGGTAGGTGGGGTAGTGGGAGAACGAGAAGTGGTGGGATAGTTGCGGGCTGTGGGAATGGGTAGAGGGGTTGGTGGAGAGGTGGAACGGTTAGAAAGAAAGAACGAGAGAAAGAGAGAGAGAGAGAGAAAGAAAGAAAGAGGATCGATAGGAACGCGGCTAACGATTACAACTTTTTCTTTCATTACAACCCTTTTGAAAGGGGTAACGTCGACGGAGGATACCGTGCCGTGAAACGAGGTCCCAGATTCTTCGGCATTATCGAGCATGATGACGTCCCTCGCGTCATGCAGAGAGCTTTCCCGAGTAGGTCGATAGACTTTTACCCGTGGAGTTTACGAGAGACAGCGCCTAGCTTTGCCTGCCTATTCGCGCGACCTGGCATTGCCGAGTAAGAAGTTATTTCCAACGCTAATTTTTTCGTTCTCTTTTCTTTTCGTTTTTTTTTGTTGTCTCAACTCCCGATCGATCCAATTCGCGTCGATGCGTTGGGCTGTTTATCGATCGGCCAAAATATCAAAGCGTTTCTCTCGAATGAGAATTTTTTTATGGTAAATTTTGTACTTGGAAACGAAACGAAACGAAACGAAACGAACGATGACGAATAATTATTTTGTCGACTCTTGTCTTCCTTGTTTTTTTTTGTTTTTTGTTTTTTTTTTATCTTTCTCCTTCTCCTTCTCTTCTCTCTCTCTTTTTTTTCTTTTTTTTTTTGGTTTTTATTTCACGGTAAACGGATCGAAGAGAGAAATGCAACGTATGAAAGTCGAACGGAGTACGGATTTGTTCGTTCCTTTTTTTTTTTTTTTTTTCTTTAAGCGATATCACGCAACGTTAATTCATATTTACATTTATCATATTTTAATGAAGGATAATGACTATCGTCGATACGTTTCTCCTTCGTATACGGTGGCCTTTTTTAATTTTTATTTGTTTTTATTATTTCTTTTTTCTTTTTTTTTTTTTTTACTCTCTTCGTTTCCTTCGTCGAAACGAATTCGATGTGATTAATACGATCGGAACGATCCCATTATTCATTCTCTTTGTCATTCTTCACGGTTCTCGAATTTGTCGGATCTCGATCGATACATTAGTGTCGTCGAAGACGTCGAAAGAAGTTTTTCGACCGCTTCCTTCGATCGAAATTCGTTCGAAATTCGAACGAACGAACGAACGAACGAAAGGATGGACGCGTTAAAAATTAATTGAACGAATTAACGTATCGTACATTTGTGATTCATTAATCATACCTAAAAAACGTCTTAACAACCGGTCGTATATAACGCGTACACGTCGTCGACGTTATAATTTTATTCGCGAATCGAACTCGTTATTATTAATACGAAAGCGATAGTCCACATTCATTATTCATTCTTATCAATGTTCTCCGTGATTCTCAAACTTGTCGAGTTTCTAAACGATACGGGTATTATATTATTTCTATCGTTAACGAGGGTGGGTGGTTGGTTGGGTGGTTGTTAGGAGGACGAGGAGGAGGAAGGAAGGGAAAGGAAAAAAACAAATTTCCGATGAAACGTGATAGCATAAAATTTGAATGAATAAGAGACAGAGAAAGAGAGAGAGAGAGAGAGTAATGTTTGAATAAATTTTGGGATTCATTAGTCATAAGTATGACGAATTAACGATCGCCGTACGACGAACGACGTACATGCAATTTTGAATTTATTATTGTATTCATGGCTCGAATTCGACAGGGACGACATAGGAGAGGAGAAAAAGAAAAGATAAAAGGAAGGAAAAAAGAGAAGGAGAAAAAATAGAGAGAAGGAAAGAAAGAAAGAAAGAAAGAAAGAAAGAAAGAAAAAAAACGAGTCCGTTACTCCTTCCTCCTCCTCCTTCCTCCTCATTCCTTCTCCTCCTCCCGATCATCATCATCCTCCTCATTCTCCACCTTCTTCAGCATTCGCCGACGTCGCCGTTAACCCCCAACGGCAATTTCAGCGTTTTGTCAAGGCGGACACGACAGGTTGTACTCGGGGCCTTCGAAGGAATCCTTCCTTTCCCTCGCAGCACCTTATTTTCCTCTTTCACCCTTCTTCTTCGTCTCCTCTCTCTCTCTCTCTCTCTCTCTCTCTCTCTCTCTATCTCTCTATCTCTCTATCTCTCTTACTCGTTCATCCACATATACACACATAGGCTCTTAAGAGTTAGCCTAGCGGAACCGTAGAAACATACGGCGGCTATGGGAAATAATGACAGGGGCTCTTCGTTCGTCAGGACAGCCAACCGACAGACAAGTCGATCCGGAAGCGAGCTACGTAAAATTTTTCATCGTCAAATCGGCCAGCTTTCTTTCCCTCTCTCTCTCTCTCTCTCTCTCTTTATATATATATATACACATATATTCTTTTTTTATATATAGGTATATGTATATATATATATATATAAAAGGGGCAACACAGCGGATCTCGTAATCGTAAGAGGGTCGGACCTTCTTCCTGTTAAGTCGAGATAGTCAGAAGAGTAGCAGTGTTGTACCTGAAGCGTGAAGTCGCGTCCGAAAACAAGCGAGCAACATCGTCGAGGATTCCACGCGCGACGCAACCTAATGGGGCCGGAAGGGACGATCCTTTCTTCTCTTCTCTTTTCTCTCTTTCTTTCTATATATATATATATATATGTCTCTCTCTCTCTTTTTCTTTATTTCTTTATTTCTTTATTTCCATCTCTCTTCTTCTTCTTCTTCTTTTTATTCTTATTCTTCAGGTCGAGCATTTAGAATCCTACGAACTATCACGCACTCACTTCGAACAGACATCTCCGGTAAGGAATGAGATTACGCGATGCATTTTTCTTGGCCATTTTTTTCGGAATTTCGTATTATGCTAATTTAAACTTCTTTTGTGTTCGCTCGGCGCAACACAGCGCGCCGTTGCCCCCGGAGTTTCTTCTTCTTGTACATTCTTTCTTTCTTTCTTTCTTTCCTTCCTTCCTTCCTTCCTTCCTTCCCTTTTTTCTACCTCTTATTATTCCTCCTTTTCGTCTTCGTCTTCTTCCTCTCTCTTTTTTTTTCGTTTATAAGGAAGAATTTGATTGGACGGGGTACGAAGTAAACAATCGTCGATGCTTGATTAATATATATCGATCCTTTCTTGTTCGATTAATGATATCAGTCTCGTATGAATATTCAATAATAACGTGGAGAAGAACTAAAAGTGATTTCAATCGATCATTAAAATATCTACGTTAACGTAGACGCGAGAAGGATTTCTTTTCTTTTCTTTTCCTTTTTCTTTTTTTTTTTTTTTGGTTTGTTTCGATAGAAGTCACTGTGCGCGAATACGTATATACGTGTGTATATATATATATATATATATATATATATATATATATATATATATACGTTCGCTCTCTCAAGGAGTTTTTCTCTTCCGATTTTTTTCTCATCCATAGCCAAGCGAAGTTGTGCAATAACCGGTTAGCCCACACATCAGTCATTCCGTGGTTAATATAAATGAATACACACACACACAAACACGCGCGCGCACAAACATATATATATATATATATATATATATATATATATATATACATCGCCATATCGGCGCATTATTATTAATCGGTTAGACGCGATCCCCATCATTTTAGAAATATATTCTAAAATTTTCTCGCTTTGCCGTTTTCCTTTTCCCCTTCTTTTCGTCCGT
The DNA here is from genome assembly GCA_918808275.2 of Dolichovespula sylvestris. Lineage (NCBI taxonomy): Eukaryota > Metazoa > Arthropoda > Insecta > Hymenoptera > Vespidae > Dolichovespula > Dolichovespula sylvestris. Next base: position 3,621,356 of record OU964983.1, on the reverse strand, counting down.
TTTATTTATTTATTTATCTCTTATTAAGGGGATGGGCTGGCGAGAGGTGGTTGGCTCCGGAGGGTAGATTCGTTATTGGTTAACGATTATTGAGAGAAAATTTGTCAACTTATTTATTTCATTGTAAAAATGTGATTCGTTGGGTTCTTTGTATTGAGATTATGTTTAAAGTAGAGGCGGAAAAGGGTAACTGGTATGAGATAGAGAAAGAGAGAGAGAAGGAGAGATAACTAACAAATGTAAATGAGAATAAAAGAAAACAGAGTGAGAGAGAGAGAGAGAGAGAGAGAGAGAAAGCAAAAGATATTAACGGGAAGTTTAATCGTCGGCTGGTCCAGGCTGTCAGCCCGGACGCACGCCGGGTCAGTCCGGCCCTCGAGGTCAATTAGTACTGCTCAACACTCTCTTCTCTTTCTGACCTCCGAAAACGAGGTGAATCCTTCCTTTTCATCAATCCACACTGATATAATGTGTAATATCCGTCGATATAAATTTTTCCGTTGAAAAGGATAACGAAAGGAAAGAGAAAATTATATATAAAAAAAAACACAACACGACGCACAAAGAAAAAGAAAATAACAAAAAGGAAGAGGAAGAAAAGAAAAGTAAAAAAAGATAGAAAGGAGAGAGAGAGAGAGAGAGAGAGAGAGAGAGAGAGAGAGAGAGGGCGAGGGGGAGGGATGAGGGATAGAACGAAATCATTTTTGTTTTATTCATTCGTTCGTTCATTCATTCATTCATTCATTTATTTATTCATTCGTTCGTTCGTTCGTTCGTTCGTTCATTTATCATTTCTTTCTCTTCGTTTCCAGTTTTTTGTCGGAGAAAATAGTCGATTCGTGTTGGCAAAATAAATTTTCCATCTCCATGGTGTATCCAGGAATGAGAAAAGAGAAGGCAATCCCATTACGACATCCCATTAGCATGCATTAATTGCTGTCTCGGTCCGCAAGTTCGCGTGCCCTGTCTCTGTCTCTCTCTCTCTCTCTCTCTTTCTCTTTTCCCCTTTCTCTCTTACTCTCCCTCCCTCTCTCTCTCTCTCTCTTACTCTCTCTTTCACTCTCTTTCGATCGTTCGTTCGTCCGTCCCTCAGAAAGTCTCGTTCTACCTAACGTTCGTTCGTTCGTTCGTTCGTTCGTTTCCAGAACCCAGCTCGTTTCAACGGGCACTCGAACCTCAGCGCTCGTTTCTCGTACCTATACTACGTGCATCGTTTCCCCTTCATCGAGTTATTAAGTTCTTGAGTTCCCTCGTGTATGGGAAGGGCGTGAAGAGAAGTAGACATTCTCACAAGGAAGAAATAAGAGAGAAACTAACCGAATCCATCTCCATTTGGTTTAAGAACGGAAATAAGGAGTGCATATTTCTTTTTTTCTTCTTCTTCTCTCTCTCTCTCTCTCTCTCTCTCTCTCTCTCTGTCTCTCTCTCTCTCTTCTTCTTCTTCTTCTACTTTTTTGTTTGGTCGTTGCACATTCTCTTTCTTTCTTTCTTTCTTTCGTTTCCGTCTTGCACGAGGCGACGGTTCGATAGATACAGTTTGTTACGTGAAAGGAAAAAGATAGATAGAAAGGAAGAAGGAAGGAGAAGAAAGAAAATAAAAAATAAACAATAAATAAAAAAATAAAAAACAACAGAGGAAGAAAACATTGGAGAAGAAACGTAGCAGATTTATATATATATATATATATGTGTAATGGGAATCGATCACAGAGAAACGTGGTGCGGTGGTTCGCTCGTTCATTTGACCCAATTACGCTTGGAAAGCAAGCGGCACAGACTGTCGCGGATCTTCAACGGACTGGAACACAGTTCGAACACGAGAGCAGCAAAGAGGATTTTGTTAAAATCTTACGACGAGGAATACCGCAAGATTCTTTCATGCAGTTTAATGTAATATTACTTTTCTGATATATTCCGAGAATATGAATGGTTTTTTCCTTTTTTTCTTCCTTCTTTTTTTTTTTTTTCCTTTTAGTTTCTAACAAGAATCGAGAGATAATTGGAATAACGTTTCTAAAGAAACGATATCGCGGTCTATGGGAATTAAATTATTGAATTTTGTTATGTCTTGCGATACCACAGCGAAATTCTTCTTTTTTTTTCTCTCTCTCTCTTTCTTTCTTATTTCTTTTTCTTTAATATCCCAGTAAGTTTGCGTTTAAGAACGTCGATCGTTTATGTTCTTAACGAAATCATGGCGCACACACGCGCGCGCGCACACAAAAGAAATAACGTTTCTAACGCAGGATCTTGATCGATAGGATCCATAGGATCCATAGGATTATTGTTAAATCTTACGACACGCGAGAGTACTCCTTTTTTTTTCTTTTTATTATTTTATTTTATTTTTTTTTTTTTTTTTTTACTACTACGATAAAATATTAGCATGAAATTTAAGGATATCGGATTATTTGAGCTTCCCGAGAGGATTGCGATAGGTCGAACCGCGTTTACCAACGCGCGATCGTGCTATCGATCGATAAGATCCCAAATATTGGATCACGTTGAATCTTGAAGCATATCGCACTATCGGTAATATCCCATCGTCCAAAAGTAATATTATCGGGAACAATGTATGGACGATAAATCGATTATTTTTAGGTTTCCAACAAAATCGTTATATGCCTGGAATAACGTTTCCAACACGATCATGATCTGTAGGATCGAAGTATTGCGCCGTAGTACTTTTTCCTTGGCCTCCATGGCGAACCAACGTTGGTCTTTCCGCGAGAAGAAAAGAGAGTGAAAGATATAGATATAGATAGAGATAGAGATAGAGATAGAGATAGAGATAGAGATAGATAGATAGATAGAAGTAGATACATAAGACTTTCCTATGCGTTTGTGAACACTTAGAAGCGCACTAATACATGGATAAGTTGCAGCACCATAGTGGCCTTCGGGCGTCATTCACTCGTAGCGGACGACGTGAACCGTCGCTGGTCACCATCAACTTTCATTATGGACTCTATGAGCCTAGCCTCTAATCACATTTTTACGTCGAAACTAGTGCTGAACTTCGTAAAAAGAAAAATAGAGAGAGAGAGAGAGAGAGAGAGAAAGAGAAAGAGAAATAAGCAATAGACAATTTGGTTAAACCGAAAGATATATTTTTCGTCCTACGTGACTCGATATTATCTATCTATCAATCTATCAATCTATCTATCTATCGTTGATCCATTACAATATCATCTGTTAGAGTAATACTTGATCCCGGAAACGGAATGATTAATTTGTTGTTGATGATAATACAATCTCTGATCGAGTTGGAATGTTTAAGCGTGTCTATCGGTCGTTCGGTCGGTCATCCGTTCTTGATTCAATCGAAAGATACAAGGAGAGGAAGATAGAAAGATAGAGAACGAGGGGATTCTCGAATCCATAGAAAAAAAAAAAAAAAAAAAAAAAAAGAGCAAAGCCGATGAGGATCGGCTACCGATCGCGTGCTACTTCGGTTTATTCCTTAAAGAGAAAGAGATTGTGCGAGAAGAAAAGAAGGAGACGGAGAGATAGATAGATAAAGTTAGAGAGTAAGAGAGAGAGAGAGAGAGAGAGAGAGGAAGAAGAAGAAGAGGAAGACTCGTTCGATATAAATAATTAATTAAGGTATTGCGGAGCGTATATCGCACGTGCATTCTCTACGATCGATCTTACGCGAGATCCTAACTCGATTTTGCACAAATCCATGGTCACGCTGCCGCATACGGAAAACGCGTAAGGGAGTAAATAGAAGAAAATCTTAGCGATCTGTCGGAAGAGTTAAGAAAACACGTGTATACATATATACATACATATATAAATATATAAATATATATATATATGTTTGTGTGTGTGCATGTGTGTGTATCTCCGTGTCTGTGTATTTCTGTGAATTTTTTTTCGTGTATATCGTGTGTCATCGTGTGCTATTGTGTGTATGTATGTGTGTATGTGTATATGCGAGCGCGTGTGTGTGTGTGTGTGTGTGTATTATATGCGCTCGCGCACCGTTCGTAAGCTGCTCCATTGATTGGTGTTTACGTGCGATCGTAAACAAGTCATTACGTAATATAATACGGCGAGTATACTTCTGCTAGATAATTTATGAGCTTGGTTCCTCGTCGTCTCTCATGTTCTGTCGTTATTTTCATTCGTTTCGACCCCTTATATACATTTTGCATTACAGATAGGGTTCTACTCCTTTACGAAATGTTAATACGTTGCAAGATATCTTTTTATTTTTTTATTTTGTCGCTCTCGTTTCTTCTCAATTTTTTTCTCTTTCTCATTTATGATTTATTACCGTCGAGATATATCATAATTTGAATGGTTTTGATATATATATATATATATATATATTATAATTTAATCGATAATTGTGATCTTATTCGATATATTAGCAAAACGTTTCCTCCTTCCCTTCTTCCTTTTCTTTTTTTTTCGTTTCGTTTGATCATCTCAAACCTCCCCTCCCCCTTTTATCGTCCTCTTATTGCAAGATATTGTCTTGTTCGTAATTATATCGATATACTCGGATTAAGATAATTTCGATAAATATATTATTCACAATTGTCAGTTGATACGTAATATTTTGAAAATTTATCGTACGTTTCGAAGCGTTATATTACACGTTTTTCTATATCTTTTTTTTTTTTTACTCGATCATTAATTATACCAAGATATATATATATATATATATATATTACTTCAGATTAGATCCAGATAAATTCACGATAATTTTAATTTGGAATTAACGCTCGAGAATGGAACGGTCAATCGACGACTGTTCGAATGTGAATTTACGTTTTATTCTGCTAAATCGATAATGATTGATTATAGCGTTTCGATAAAAAAAAAAAAAGAAAATTCCCCCCAAAAAAAAGAAAAACAGAAAAAGAATAGAAAAAGAAGGCTTATGAAAAGATGGATTTATTGTTTAGACGAGAGATCTATTTCAGGGGAAAAGTTGAAGTCTCACTATTTAACACGCGCGGCGGCCCTGAAGTACTGCCCACCTGACGTCATGCACCTGTTCTCTCTCTCTCTCTCTCTCTCTCTCTCTCTCTCTTTTTCTCTCTGTCTCTCTCACTTGAGAACGCAGCAGGCATCAGCCCATTACAAGGCACCACAGGTTCTCTCTCTCTCTCTCTCTCTCTCTCTCTCTCTCTCTTCGTCCGTCGATTTCGTGCCGCGAGATTCGCGCCTCGTATAAATCCGAGCGGGGCGACTCGATTCGCAACATTTTTTGTTTCACTTTTTTTATTCGTTCGTTTCTAAAAACGAAAAAGAAAGAAAAGGAACAAAATAAAAAGAGAAAAAATGAAAAAGAAGGAACAATTCCTCTCATTGTTTTCTTTTTTACCTTTTTTGTTCTTTTTTTCTTTTTCAACGTAACAGTGACAAGTATGGCAGGACGTAGATACGTACGTACATACGTTTATACGTATATACGTACATACATAGAGACGGTTTTGTATCTTATGATCCGTGCCTTTTGCGTTCGAGACACGCGAGGAGAAGTTAGGACCTTAAGAGAATGACGAAGCGACGCGATGCGACTTTATCGTTCCTATTCGCGTGTTGCGTAAGAACTCGCATGCGGATGCGACGCGTCAGAGAATCCCTCGACCGTAGCGATTCTTCTTCTTTTTATTTCTCTCTCTCTCTCTCTCTCTCTCTCTCTTTATCCTTTTTTCTTTTTCTTTTTCTTTTTCTAAATATCCATACATATTTAACAATAGGATGGGAGAGAGAGTGTGTGTGTGAGCGCGCGCGTACGTGTACGGGTTACAAAATGAATAATAAATTTGTCACTAGTTGATAAGCAACGATAAATATAATCCACGGAAAATGATTAATTCAATGTTCATATTCATCATTATTTTTTGTTTCTGTATCTTTCTTTTTTTGGTATATCTCGCGTACAATGCAATTACAAATGTTTCGAGAATAATTAATCTTTTATTTTCTCTTTCTAAATATTTATATCCTTTTCTATTTCTTTTATTTATTTATTTTTTTTTTCTAATGCAAAGGGTATGATAATTGCGGTACTTCGTTTATTTGTTCGTTCGTTCGTATAAACAACACGCGTGCGTTTCAAAAGGATTGTAATTACGATTGCGATAATTTGAAACATGATAAAGATTGTGGAAACCCGACTAATAAAAATTATCCTAGTATTATAAATCAGTGTTAACGTTATCGGGGAGTTAAATTTAACCCCTTCTTACATATCCCCGTCCCGCCTAATAAAAGAAAAAGAAAATTCAACGAAACGTTTAATTATTATTAAATGCAAAGATAAGAGAAAGACAAGTTATTGCTCGGCTCGATGAGAAATATCATTGAATAATATTATACGGAATGTTCGTGTGTGTGTTTGTTTGTTTGTTTGTTTATTTGCGAGATCGTATCTATGATAATATTTAAGGGTTAATGAGAAAGTTGTCGTTAACGTATAGACATCGATTGATAGTCCTTTCATTATCTCTTCGTCATTTTCACATAAGTATATATAAATATATACATACATATATATATATATATATATATATATATATATATGTTTAAATAATGAGTGTATATATATATATATATATATATATATATATATATATATATGTATAGTCACGCTTGTCTTATTCCATTGTCCTTCGTTATTCTCTGTCTATCTTTTTCTTCGAAAGACACGTTTAAAAGGGCGGCCGCGCGCAAAGTCTTTCCAACAACGCGAAAAATGCAGCTTTACGATGCTACCATTGGTATTCGAGCGATCCATCGGTACCGGTTGTTACGACGAATGTCTATGTAATATGTATACGTGTACATATATATATATATATATATATATATACACGAATGCGAATCAGTGAATCCCGGGTAAGTGTCCTTGCAAAGATCTTTAGGATCTATAGATCGAGCCGAGCGTAAAAGAATTGGACTCGGTTAAAAAAAAAGGAAAAAAAAAAACGATTTAAATAAAATCATTGAACTCGGCTCTACTTCTCGTAGAGTAACAACAATTCGAAGAAAGTAAACGATATATAAGCGACGTATATGCAGCTTAACATTGAGTCGGATTACCATAAAAAAATGTATAGATTTGAATTAACAAGGAGTAACGTGGTTGGCGAAGTGCACTCGTCCGTCCATTTAACGTGCCGTAACGTAATCGTCTTATTCAATGGTAATTGACATATCGAATAAAATTTATGGTTTCCCTCCCCACTTTATTCCAACTTAAATATCTCAGATATTTACTAATTGGCAGGATTAACCTACGTCACGTTAACTATATATATATATATTTGATTATCTTAGAATAGATGGAGTTTTAAACATTGTCGACTTTATTCATACGTCCGTACGACGTTAGACGTATCTAATTATTTATTTCCGCGTTGTCTTTCCTTCTTGTTTTTTGTTTCTTTTTGTTTTTTGTCATTTTTCTTCTTTCATCTTCTTTTTGTCCGTTTCTTTCTTTGTTTATATATATATATATATATATATATATATATATATATATATTTCTATTTTAATTATTTTTTCCTCGTACTTAAGCTCATTCGGTGATCGGGAAATCTTTGCAGGTGAATGAAGGAAATGTATTGATACTGTCTGAACTAAGTCGGCACCTCGTTAGGTACGTTTTTAAGATTATACCTGAATATCCCTTCTAACCGGTTATACATACATACATTGGATCGATTGCAAATACAATGTATTCAACTGGGGGATATTGACTATATAAACTTGGCTTAAGGATACGGAAACTCCTTATCGATTGAAAATATAAAATAAAGAAAATTAAAATTATGAAGAAAGATGGAAGAAGAGAGAGAGAGAGAGAGAAGAACATTAGGATAGTCGGAAGAAATTCGTCATTAAGGATCAACTTTTCTCTCTCTCTCTCTCTCTCTCTCTCTCTCTCACTCTTTCCCTTTCTCACGCTCACTCTCAGAATTGCAGCTTTCGATGCGCAACACGCGTTTATAAATTAATCAGATATCCAGGCATCAAACCATGTTTCAATAGTTATATAATGAACGTAAGAAAGGCTCAAGTATATATATATATATATATATATATATATATATATATATATATATATATAAGTTTGTCGTGGTATATAATAGTACAGGAAAGGTATTCGTGTATTAGATCAGAGATTGATTCCAAGAGTTAGAAAAAGATGATGGAGAAGATGGGCAATGCGGTAGGTAGGTAGGTAGGTAGGTAGGTAGGTAGGTAGCTAGTTACCTAGGTAAGGTAGGTAGGTTGGTAGGTAGGTACTAACTTACTTACTTACTTACTTACTTACATACATTGTCTCACACGATACGAATTCCGGTGTGACCGGCTGCACTAACTCTTAAAGAACATTCAAGATCTTTTCGTCGAAGAAACGTAGAAGAAGAAGAACGTGCTACGTGACGCGTTCGGACCTAGAAACCGTAGGAAAGAAGGTTACTACTACATCTATCGAACGTACGAATTCGATTTAAAAGAGTTCAGAATACACACGCGCAGAAAGAGAGAGAGAGAGAGAGAGAGAGATAGAGAGAGAGAGAGAGAAAGGAACGAACAGATTTATATACATACATATACATTTATAAATAAATAAATAAATAAATAAATATATATATATATATATATATATATATATATATAGATATAGATATAGATAGATATATATCTCGTTTGGATTATGAATTTATTACGGAACGAGTTCCGTCGAGCGTAGAAACGTAGTTTTGTGGAGAGACAAAAAGTAAGGAGAGTACTGTGTTCTCTCTCTCGAACCGGTGTGTATCATAAAAAGAAGTACTCGAGCTGTCGACACATAGGCAAGCGTGAGAGAGAGAGAGAGAGAGACCAAAGTAGAAAGAAGATGAAGGATGAAGATGAGGTGAAGAAAGAGGAAGAGGAAGAGGAAGAGGTGGAGGAGGAGGATGAAGAAGAGGAAAAGTTGGAGGAGGAGGAGGAGGTGGAGGTGGAGGAGGAAGGTACCTCTCAACGTAAATCACTCGTCGAGCAAAACGTCGTACACGAAGAAACGTGGAAAAATCCTCTCTCTTTCGATTTGATTTTCTTAAATCGGAGCAATTACGAGAGAATTCAGTGGATGTGCGGTAGCCGATAATCGCGATGACTTAGCGAATTCTCTCTATCTCTTTATATATATATATATATATATATATATATATATATATATATATATATATATATATCTTTTTCTCTCTTTATCCCTCGTCGTCACGTACTACGAGAGAAATATAATGCGAACTCGAGAATAATTATAATCGTACGTTTATAGCTTGAGCCTGTCAAAACATCACATTTAATTACCCTTCATTTTTCCTCCGTTACTTTTCTTTTCCTTTTTCTTAATCTTCTTCATCTTCTTTTGTTTGTTTATTTATTTATTTTCTTTTTTTTTTTTTCTATCGAATTTTCCTCGAAACAAAAATTAGTATCGTTGCGCACGATTATTTATTATTGATCGGGCGAAGGATTCGATCGTTGATTCGTTACGATGATATTGCGCCAAATAATTCTTGTCAATCTTAAATATGAATGGAATATATACCTATACCTAGATTCAATGTTGGATGATAATTATAGTAGCGGCATTATAGTAGCGCGTATGTTACGTATGTATTTATGTATGTACGTACGAACGTACATTGTCAGTTTATGTACGAAGTTAAGAAAAGTCACGTATTTTGTTGGAAACGTACGAATGTATGTATTATATTTGTACGCGTGCGCATTTACTCGAAGAAGAGGGGGAAGAAGAAAAAGAAACGAGAAAAAAGAAGAGGACGAAGAATAAAAAAGAAGAAGAAGAAGAAGAAGAAGAAGAAGAAAACGAAAACGAAGACGGAGAAGAAGACGGCTTCGTAGAGGAAGAAATTACGTAAACGATTCTTACCCCTTCCCTCCCTCATCAACAATCTCCTTTCCTGTCACCAAACCCCCCACTCCCGACAACTTCAAAAGCCATGTCAAAGTCTATCCTTCCATTCTCTTTCTCTCTCTCTCTCTCTCTCTTTATCTATCTGTCTATATGCACATATATACGTTCACATATCTCTCGTATCTTCTCGAAAGAGAGATAGAGATAGATAGATAGATAGATAGAGAGAGAGAGAGAGCGAGAGAGGGATAAAGAGAGAGAAAGAGAGAGTGAGCGGAATCGACGACACGCGACATTTTGAGTTGTGTGTGAATATGTATATATATATATATATATATATATATATATATATATATATGTTCATGTATGATAGAGAGAAGTGTTCATATATGTGTACGTAACACGCGCGATTGCGTAAGGTCGCGACTCGTCGCTATGACGCATCCGGCCCTTTCAGTGACATGCATATAGGAAGGACAGGAAGTCCTTTGACTACTCCTCTCTCTATCTCTCTCTTTTTATATAGATATATATATATATATATATATATATATCCCGCTCGTCATTCTTTCTCCGTCTCTGTCTCTGGCCGTTTTTGCCGTTAATTGAACGATGTTTTCAATCTGAGTTAGAAACAAAATCGACGGATATTTATGAGAACATTTAGGCCTCATTATTTTTAATAATTCAATAGCTTAATGAGTACTTATCTTGTTAAATAATCATTAACGCCTATCTCCATCTCTCTTTCTCTCTCTCTCTCTCTCTCTCTCTCTCTCTCTTTTTTCTTTGTTCGTGTTAAAATAATTAGCGTAATTCGTGTTAGAACGAAATAGACAGACTCTGATTATATCTCTATTTTTTTGTCTTTTTTAATCTCCTTTATTAATAATTAAATTGTTGAAATATTAACTACTTAATCGCGCGTGTATCTCTCTCTCTCTCTCTCTCCCTCTCTTTGTTTTTTTTTTTTTTTATAACGTTTGCCTCGCGACAAAATCGAATTAGAGATTACTCTTTCGCTGATGTGTTTCTTGGTAATTAAATAATTAGTAAGTATTTAAATCACATCACACGTGTTTGGAATCACCGTTAGTGTTGTATAACACGGCGTTTAACGTAACTCGTGCGCAACGAATTTGCCTGTAAAAGGTTTTCGGTCTTGGGAGTCCGAAGACATTACAAGGAATTTCTATCTATGGCGATACCATTCGCATTTAAAGTGATTAGCGTTTTGAAAGAGCCCTCGTATACCCCGCTAAGTCATAACTATTTGTTTGACAATAATATGCAAATATATTCTAAGAACCTTGCGACAATTAGACATAAATACGTTTGTATGCTCGGAGATATATATTTTCTAATAACGTCATATGAAAACGTGCATACGATTGGTATCGTAGTATATTACGCGATAACCAATTGTCAATTTTTCTATGTCGTATTACATAGATATTAGAATTGTGACTAATATTATTTTTCGATACTATAAAGTTTACTTGAGAAAATATTGTACTCATCCGACGCATGCATTTATGCATGTATATATATATGTATGTATGTATGTATGTATGTATGAATGTATGTATGCACGTACTTTGAACGAGTTCGTCGAGTTCCTCTATTACGTAGTCGTCTTGAGATCTTTCATACTTGCTCGAATGTTTTAGTATTCGTTTATGTATATATGTATGTATGTATGTATGCATGTGTAACTTTTACGTGATTCGTTTAACCGAGAAAATATATATATATATATATGTATAGTCTCGTTTCTTTTATTGCGTTTCAATTTTTCTATTAAATCAGCCGTCAATCGTGTCTGCCGCTTGAATTTCCCTGTATTTACAACATACAAAGTTCGCTTATCTATCTAAACGTTCCTTTTGATGAATACATTGAGCGACGGAAATTCTCATAACACCGGTTAGACATAAATGATCTCCGATGATTGTATCAGTCACATAAATTATCTTATAAATTTAGCATCTATGTATAATCGATCATTTAGAAAAAGGTCATAAATTAGAATCGATAATTCGTTCGAACACGATCACTCATACGTTTTACTCCTTCATGGAATCCGTTCAAGTATTTTTACATTATATATTTGCCATTCGTCTTTTCGAATTCCCAGATACATTGTCGCGTCTTCCGCAGACAAATTATATAAGTGATGTAAAAAATTTTTACTTACATAAGTACCTCGTACGAGTTATGAAGTACGGGTAAGATTTTAAAAAATAAAAAAAAAAAAGATCAGATATATTAGACCGCAATTAAAAAACGTACGAAAAGTTAATGCTCGAAGATAATATTCAATGATTTATCCGACAATAAATTTTAACGTAACTTCATTATATTACTTTAAGATCGAAAAGATTTGAGCCTATATTGATCCGTAAATTTAAACAATTTAATATAAACAACGAAAAGAAACAAAAAAAAAAGAATCTTCATGATTTATCCCGTAATAAATTATTTCTAACTGTTAACCGTAAAAAGAAAGGTGTCGTAAAATTAGATCATTTGATCTTGCGGTCTTTAAAATGAATGCTTTAATGTTCGAATATTAATGAGATTTATCTCGTAATAATTCAAAATCTGGCGGCGTTATTAGAACAACTTTTTCGACGGAGCAAATTCGCTCGTGAGAGACGATAAAACGGAAATTTCGTTTCTAGTTTCGACCGGTGAGTATAAATCGAGCTGACCGTTGAGCTAATTAAACCGTTGGCTATCGCGACGATTAATCGATCGGCGTTTTCTCTCATGGAGGCACGCACAAACACACGAATACACACCGGTTTCTCGATCATCCCTTAGTCGATAAGTTAATGAAAAGAAAAGAAAAGAAATTGGAAAATCTAATTCCACGATATATTCCATTTGCACATCTGTTACTCCATTTAAAGCATTTTTTACTCGATCCGCTATGCGTCTGAGGAAAGATAAACGAGAAGAAAAAAACTAAAGAAAAAAAAAGAAAAAATAGAAGAAGAAGAAGAAGGAGAAGGAAAGATATTTTAGTTTTCTCTTTGTTCGTTCGTCGTCGTTATGGTTATTATTATTATTGCTATTGTTGCTGTCGTTGTCGTTGCTTTTATTTTTTCCGTTTTTTTTTTTCGGATTTATTTTTTATTTTTTATTTTTATTTCTGTTCCCGTTGTTCTATTCCAAACCTCCCCCGGTTCGAGAGTTTTACGATCGAGAAAGAATAATATTGTTAGAATATTTCCTAGCGTAGGAAGGAATAGGTATATATTCATTCCATAAAAGGTGTCCTATAAATAATGTAAAAGCATCGTCTATGACGGAAGACGTGTTAGAGTCAAGGAAAGGTATGATGCACGAAGTTACTAGGTATCTAGCCGGCAAGCTATCTAGCTAGGCTACCTAGCTAGCTAGCTTGCTAGCTGACTGGCTGGCCGGCTAGCTGGCTGGCTAGCTGACTGGCTAGCTCGAAAAAAAGAAAGAAAAGAAGAAAGAAAAAAGAAAGAAGAAGAAGAAGAAGAAGAGGTTTCAGGTGCGATCATCCTTACCACGGTTAGACGAGTTAGAGACGGATAGACACACGTAGTATCTGGTCTCTCTCGTCGACGTTTGAATATTTATGCTCGGACTAACCGAGCAACATCGGCATCGGCGGACTAACGTCGAAGAAAATCCAACGCGTTTTCTGGAATAAGAAGACTGAGAAAGAGAGAGAGAGAAAGAGAGAGAGAAAAAAGGAATGGTACGGTGGCTCGCGCGCGCCGATCTGATTTATGGTTCTTCGGATCCGTTCGTTTAATGCCGCTCAATCGTCGTTACAGAGCTATGTACCTACGATATACCGTATTCCAGTTAGTCCTGTTTCGGTGCATACATACATACATGCATACATGCATGCATGCATGCATACATACATGCATACATACATAGATATGTTCTCGATCGGTATCTCCAACTCTCGGGCCACAAGCAATTTACACGTTTCAAGTCTCATCCCGTCTTTACCTTTCTCTTTCCTTCTTTTTTTTTTTTTTTTTTTTTTATTATTCTTTTTCTTTCTTTCTCTCTCTCTCTCTCTCTTTTTATTTTCCTCTCTTTCTTTATTTCTGCCAGTTTTTTGCATTCGTTGCTTATTTCCGTTTCTTCTTCCTTATTTGTTTTTTATTTGTCTATTTATTTATTTGTTTGTTTACTTTTTCTTTTATATATATATATGTTTCTTGATTTCTCCATACTTTTTTGTTTCATTTTGTCGATTTCTTTCTATTTTGAGATCCCTTCCGATAGTATAATTCCCCATTAGCAATTTGCGTGTCTGGATTTTCTTCCTGTAAAACCGCCGAGCGGTATCTTTAGATGTGGTACCCGGTGTCGATTAGAATTCCATCGAATTAAGTTGTTCGAGTTATGTCCCGTCGATAACGACAATTTCTAATCTCACCTTTTCCTTTATTTCCTTTGTTTTCTTTCTTTGATCCTTTTTATTTGCCTGTCCTCTCTTTTTTCTCTCTCTATCTCTCTCTCTCTCTCTCTCTCTCTCTCTCTCTTTGAAGGGAGGACGATCGAAAGCAATTGTTCGGCGATACTTAACGACAGATAACTCTCGATTGACTAATTGATAATTAAAAAGTTTGAAATGTCTTTTGGTCTTTAATTTTGAGTATCATACGACTCGTGGTGTCGTTCGAATAAAGTCTCGATTGAAAAAAGATAACGACCGATATTACATGCTAAACCCGATAACAAAAATTCAATCGCGAATACGAAGGATCGTCGCTGTTATTGAATTCGAATAAATAAATATAACAGGAAAATATAAATATAATTGAATTTTCGTATTTGACTCTTGGAATGAATTACGAAAGCGTGATTAAAAGTGATAATGGGATACGATTTTTCTTCTTTTCTTCTTTCCCTTCCTTCAAAAATAAAGAAAAACAAAAAAAATATATATATACATATATATATATATATATAAAACGAAAGAGAATAGGAAAGAAAATGGAAGTGGAGGAGAAAAAAGTGGGAAAAAAAAGGAGGAAAAAAAAAAAGAAAGAAAAGAGATAGGTATTCAAATGTTATGTACATAAGTCGAGCAAAGCTAAAGTCTGTGTATGAGGATCGATAAGGTTCCGTTACCACAGCTATACTTTATTCAGATAGTTCGACAAAAGATACACCTAGCAGTAAGATAATGTGGCCGGCTTTGGTAAGCGACAAGAATAGATTACGACGTGCCTAACAAATCATTCTGGATTTAGAAGCCGACTTGTCGATCGAAATCATCAACGGGATATACTCGCTCGTTCGCTCACTTATTTACCCGCTTATTCGCGCGTAACCCTTAGAACGGTGTCAATTTTGTGCTAGAGTGGAGTTGGTGGGTGACGATGTGTCTGGGAGGTGGAGGTGGAGGGGGGTGAAGGGGGTGAAGAAGAGGACGGGAAAAATAATTTTCATAATTTCTTTTATCTTTACTTTTATTTTTATTATTATTATTATTTTTTTTCTTTCCTTCGATCGATCGTTTGAAAAACTTATCTGTTAAAACTGATTTATCGACGGACCGTGGGTGGTGTAATAGGAGTTTGTATTTTCTAATCTCTCTACGATATTTTCTAATCTCTTATGAATCGGTGAAATTTGCATAGATCGAAAAGCGAAAGAGGGGAGGGGGAGGGGGGAGGGGGTGGGGAAGAAAGAAAGAAAGCCATTCGCGATCTTCGGTGAAAGCAAACGCTTTGTATAATACTATTTATATGAGTTAAGAGAAGCGAAAGGCTTCGAGAGTTCGCCTACGTTCTTTTATCATGAATTTCATTTCTATCTCGTTCTAACTCTCTCGTAAGTTTATTGGATTAACTATCGCTTTTGTTTTCTAAGTCGTTTAGAGAAATAGATCTCGGATGATACACCTCCTTTTAACACCGCCACCTCCTCCCCTCTCTCTCTCTCTCTCTCTCTCTCTCTCATTCACCTCCACCCACGAATTTGAACGCATGTGGATTTTTTTTTTTGCTTTTTTTGTTTTTTTTTTCTTTTCGGAACGAAGAGGGGTGGGTGAAAAGAAATAAAAAAAAAAAAAAATAGAAAAATAAATAATATCAAAATTAATTGGATCGATCGATCTGTCGATACGTTCGATCGAACAGACTTATCAATCCATGATTACTTTGATATTCGACGAATAAACTCGTAATCGATTTAATTTATCATTACTTTTACACACGTATTCCGTCGAATCTCAGTAAAGATTACGAAGAAAGAGAGAGAGAGAGAGAGAGAGAGAGAGAGAGAGAGAAGAAGAAAGAAATAGCAAAAAGTACGAATAAATTAGATCTATCGATTCATCGATTAAAACGTACTTATCGGTTCGTATATTTTAGGTAAGCCACCAAAGTACTTATTAAAAAGATTCGATAAGGACTTAAAATCGTTTGTACGAAACCTTTTCGAAGTATTTCTGTGTTGGTGTTTGTTGTTCGTTGGTAGTGAAACGTAGTGTGTACCCGATCGTGTATTATGACGGTATAATTTAAATCACCTGAAACGGGTTCGGTTTGTTAATCAGAAAGCCGTTAGCATGGAATGACCGAGTCGATATTTAACTCGTTTTATAAAATAGAGACGGGCTTTCGTTGAAAATGAGAAGAAGAGAGAGAGATATATATATATATATATATATATATATATATATATATATAAAGAGAGATAAAGAGAGAGAAAGAGAAAAAAGGAGAGGGAAAAGAAAAGTGAGACGAATGTAAATGTTACATGGAGATTCGACTTACTGTCTGTATTGCTTTAACTAGTCGTTAAGTTGTTCATGGTTAATTACGAGTTGCCAATAATATTGTACTTTTAACAACTCAATAGGAAGAAGTACGAAATATATATAGCATATATTTGTATATATAAATGTATATAATAAAATAGACACATATATATGTATATATGAATTTGATCATTTGTATATATATTCGTTTCTAAAAAAAAACGAAATTTTGTTATCAGTTTAATATAATATAATAATTAATATTATGTATGTGTATGTACGTTTTATATATATATATATATATATATATATATATATATATATATTATATAAAATGTGAATATATGTGAATGATGATCTTTTAAATGGATAGATATAGATATAGATATAGATAGATAGATAGACGGATATATTATTTATTTGAAAAACGATACATTTTCAATGGTATGGGTGGTAACCGATTTACGTCACTCGATAATGGCGATTTTTGCACTTTTGCGCCGTAATAGAAAATTAGTATCGTCTTACCACGGCAGTTTTTGGCAGGGACGAGAGAGAGAGAGAGAGAGAGAGAGAGTCCAGAGGACTGCGCCTAAACACGAAAAGCGAATAGCAGTATATAATGTCTATAGGTATATGGGATGTGCCGAGGTACGCCCACGATGGTCCTCCCAGTGTTTCTCAAACATTGTCTTTGAAATATACGATACTTTCGGAAGAGGGGAAGCAAAAAAAAAAGAAAGAAAGAAAGAAAGAAAATGAAAAACATTATATTCCAGGTATCGTCCACGACGTACATACGACCGACGTTATTAAATATTTTTTAAATAGGTATTTAAATATAAAAATTAATTTGAGAGATATA
>OU964983.1:3596321-3598821 GCA_918808275.2 Dolichovespula sylvestris | reverse complement strand
CAAAAATCGAAGGAGAATCATACAACGTGAAATAACGTCGAGCGTATCGTTTCGATGAAAAAAAAAAAAAAAAAAAAACAAAAAAAAGAAAAGAAGAGAAAGAAATGATCGGGCGTTCGATCGAATCGTTAAATTCGTCGAGATCGATGGATCATCGTTGGATCATCATTATCATACGATCGATGTAATATTTACTCTTCTCTTTCTTCCGTTCCGTTCCGTTCCTTCCTTCCTTCCTTTCATTCTTTCTTTATTTAAACAGAAAGTTTCACGCGGAAGAGAGCATCGGACATCACGAACACACGAGAAGTCACAAAAGGGGCGGAGGGGAGGGCGTGTGGAGGGAGAGGTGAGGGCACCGGGCGCGCGGAGTGTTCTTAACGAGCTTCGAAAGTCTCTTCCAAAGTCATAAAGATCGTTTCCTTGCGATTTCGTGCTCACGCTTATGAGCACGAAGGGAAGCGAGAAGCTCGATCTACGCTCGCTTAACGTCTTTAACAAGTAAATTCCATCTTGACGTTCCTTCTCTCTCTCTCTCTCTCTCTCTCTCGTTTTCTCTCTCGTTCTCTCACGTTAACTCTCTTTTACCTCGAAAGGCGACGAGTTCGAGATGACGAAGCTGGACGTGAATCGAAAGATCTCTTCCGTATGGTGAAGCTGTAAGATCATATATATATGTGTGTATGTATGTATGTATGTATGTATGTATGTATGTATGTATGTATGTATGTATGTATGTATGTATGTATGTATGTATGTATGTATATAGAGCGACGACCGGTTGCTGTACGAGGCCTAATTATCAAAGTCGTAAGGGCGACCGACTAATGAGACCGCCTCGTTACGATCTGTCGATTAAAATCATACCAGCCGTCGCTCTCTTCGCCCATACCCATATACTTAATCCTTCCTCTTTTCCTTTGTAACTTTTTAGATATTATTTTCTTTTTCTTCTTATCTTTTTGCGTTTGATCAATTTCTTCCTTTTCTTTATTAATTATTAACTATTAAATTCTTCTTCCTTTCTTCGTAATCTTTCCCTTTCTTTTTTTCTCTCTTCATTCACGTTATTATAGATTTGCACAGACGTTGATCGGCCAGTGTTCACATCGTGCTTTTATCAATCACTATTCGATAGGAATTGTTTGACAAATGTTGAAAAAAGAAAATGTATGTATGTATGTATGTATGTATGTATATAACGTCTCTCAGTTTTTCCTTTTCTTCTTCTTCTTCTTCTTCTTCTTCTTATTTTTTTTTCCCCCTCCTTATAAATTATCTACCTAAGCGTTGAATTTCGATCTACTTAAAGGCAACTCGATGAATATAATAAACGACTTAGAAGATGTTGAGGGATTAAAAGGAATGGAAACGTGGCTACTAGTCCACGAAATTAGATAATTAGCAGCCGCGAAGGATCGTTACTCGACTCCTGTGTATAATCAAAAGCGTAAAACTCGAGGTGTGCGAAGTTGGACGAGTTGGACCGTTAAACGAAAAAGAAGTAATAAGCAAAATAAAAAAAGAGAGAGAGAGAGAGAGAGAGAGACGGAAGAAGAAGATGATCGGACCGAAATCATGGTATCTAACAAGTACTATGTATACTTTCATAGTAAAAAAAATGAAAGGAGAATGATCGAAGGTGAGAAGGAGGAAGACAAAGGGATAAGAACATAGTTCATAATAATAATAATAATTATAATAGTAATAATAATAATAATAATAAGAGTAAAAAGAAAGGTTGGTCGATGGGATTGGGTTGGGTTTGGGTTGGGTTGGGGCGAGGGGAGAGAAAATTTTACGAGTTAGAAGTGAGTCTCTTCCTTTTTCAAGGTACGAAACTTACGGACTTTCTTTTATGGTACCACCTTGCGGAATACCATCTTCGTCGTAACCGATGATGGTAGGGAATCTTTATGGTTTCGTTCGCATACTCGGTACTTACTTTACCTTACTTACTTACTTACTTACTTACTTACTTACTTCGCCTTGACTTGACTTGCCTCGCTTTGCCTTGGACCGGCCATTTCAACGGCAGCCAGTGCAGTTTCTATAGCGGCACCATTTTCCATCGGTAATACTTAAAACAACTCGCGCATATTGACAGGAGAAAAAAGACGATTTATGTTTCTTTTTTTTTTCTTTTGTTTCTTTTTTCTTTCCAATAAACCTCTTTCCATCGGGATTATTACAAAAATAATTTTCACGAGTTCAAAAGTCGGCCTAACTGTTATTTGACAATGAAACGCTCTAGTGCGATACAATTGGATGTAGTAATGATTTAAAAAAAAAAAAAAGAAAAAGAAAGAAAAGGACAATGTACCTATCGATCTAAGTAAAATAAAAATTTTTTCAAAGAACAGAGAGAGAGAGATAGATAGATAGATAGATAGATAGAAATCGTATCAATAACAATCATCGACAATTTATACAGACAATAATCGATAAAACTAATCAAAACCGATTGGTCGTTCCTCGTAGGAGCAAATCATTTATCGCA
>OU964983.1:3591321-3593821 GCA_918808275.2 Dolichovespula sylvestris | reverse complement strand
TTTGATAATTGATTTAGAAACGAAAAGTGTCGAAAGTCGAATATTTTCTTACCTTTCATATCTCATCATGGATCTTGATGTATTTTTATTGTTTTGTTTTTCTAATAATAATCGTTTGATGATCGATAAGGTAACGAGATCGGTACGAGCATAGTTGAAAATTTATTAGAAAGAAAAATACGATTATTCGCTTCTGAAATTTCTATCGTAGTAACAGCCCGATGATTGGCGCGTTATTAGAAAATGTATTATCAAAATCGTCGTGAATCTATTCTCGAAAATCACATCGCGCATGAAATTTCTCTAGAATTAATGTGCCCGTCGTCGTTAATTTAAGAGAAAGAAGAAGACGAAGACGAAGACGAAGAAGAAAAAAGAAAAGAGAGGAACAAAAAGAATTATTATGAAAAAAAAAGGAAGAAGAAAAATGAAATTAACACGTCAAGTAAAATGGTATTCCAATAAATTGGTATTATCTTTGACTTTCTCTATGTAATTATAATTCGACGATGTAAAGCGATTGGTCTAATAAACACCCTTATCCATCGTCTAATCGCCGTGAGATTAAAATCGCATAAGATGCGATATTATCTATCCAGGATTCATGAATAATTCGATTATCAGTTTTTATTCATTTCGCGTGGTAGATGCGTTTATGATTCGATTCGTAGCTTCCACGTCGAAGTTATATACAGTGTACATATATATATATATATGTATATATATATATATATATATATATATATATATATGTATGTATGTATGTAGATACATATGTATATGTGTAAATTGGCCTCTCTCTTTCTCTCTCTCTCTCTTTTGAAAGGAAGGAAGGAAGGATGGTGGGCCCACGCCTCGATGAAAGTTCTCCTCTCCTCCTCTGTGGGTCTGACTCACCGATTGAGATTAATGAAGGTGCGCCTTAAAGGCGCCGGGAAAACGACGCCTCGCGTATCCTAAGGTCAAACCGTACACATTGTCTTCGAAATGGTTTCACCGTGCGAAAAATCTCAACGAACGGACAATGAGGTTTCTTTTATCGAAATGGAAAGATGTCAAACGTTTTAATGTCGATTAACGAAGATCGGACCTAGAAATTATTCATTTCGTAAGCGTTTATTGTCATTTCATTTTTCTTTTTTACAACACACTTTGCGTCAATCCTGCCTGATTTAAAATTACAAAAAAAAAAAAAAAAGAAAATACATACACGCGTACTTTTCGTTCAATGATAATGAAGAAAAGATAAAAAGACCGCAATTCACGGATCGTTCTCGGATGAATTTTCTGTGCGACAAAAGAAAAAAAAAAAAATAAATAAATAAAACAGAAAGAAAAGTAAAAAAAGGAAAAAAGAAAATTCGTAAGAGCGAACGATCTTACGGTGTGAAAAGGCTGTTAGAAATTCACTTTAGGTATCTAATATTTCCAATAGACTATTATTATTGGAAACTTGTGTGTTTGTGCGTAGGCAAGTGCGAGATAGTTATACACGGTGGATCATAGTTAGCCACGGTGATCGTGTTCTGCGATAACATCTTCCACCTTCTTCATCTTCTTCTTCTTCTTCTTCTTCTTCTTCTTCTTCTTCTTTTTCTTTTCTTCTCTTTTCTCTTGGTAAGACAAGTTACATAACATTACCTTGCCGCTAAAAACGAAACAATGGTCTCACGTGAGACAGCATGAGGTGCCGGAGATACGCGATATCTCGTAGCTATCCAAGTTCTAACACGGACCACATCGAGCGGCTCTTTTCACGCGTCCCATCGCCGACGTTTCGCTCGGACGCCTGCGTTAATTACCGATTAATCGTCGAGTGCGAAGACTTCGTGGCCTCGTACATACTGATTCAAACTTGATTATCCCCCTATAGAAAAAGTCATTAAGAATGAACGGTCGATCGTTAAAAGAAAAAGAAAAGAAAAGAAAAGAACAATAAAATAAAAACAAGAAAAGGGGAAAAAAGGAAAGAATTCTAATTTTTCTATCGTTGATAGATGTTATGATCGATCGATCATAGGATCGATTATATTCTTTATAATTTAGGATATATATATATATGTATAGACATTCAATTAAAAAAAAAAAAAAAGAAATGAAAATGACAACGATTGTAGGCATATTATATATAAGTAAAAAATTGTCGCGAAACGAAAAACAAAATTAATATCGATTTTTGTTGTTAAGCGGAATCGATATTGAGACAACGTTGACTTTTCGTTCGTTCATTTGCACTGCAAGCGAATTTACGTTTCGAGTTACGAATTTCATTTTATTCCCTTTCTGTCTTTTCTTCTTCTTTCTTTTTTATTTTTATTTAATTTATTTGTTACATATTACGAACGCATCGAACGTCGTGGTATCGACATTAAAAAGAAGATGAGAAAGAGAATAAAAAATTATAATTAGTTGTTAATCGTTAAAAATTGGCGAATCGATATAAAACGGGAAAGTGTTATCGAATATTGATAATGAAATATTGGTCTAATTGATAATAAAA
>OU964983.1:3566321-3588821 GCA_918808275.2 Dolichovespula sylvestris | reverse complement strand
TCGCTCGCTGATACGAATGGAAAAATTTTCTCAAACGAATAATCAATTTTGTTAACATTAAACGAAATAAATCGTTCGATTATATTTAATTAAATTTCATTTGCACATTTCCTTTCTTTTTTTCTTTTTTTTTTTTTTTTAACGTAGCGAGTCAGGAAGTTAGGGATAAGCAGAGTAAAAGCAACCTTTGAAGAATTCGCTCGATCGTTAGATTCGATGTCATATCTATGTAGATAGGTATGCGTTTGTATTCGCCCATGTGTGTGTTTGTGTATCCGTGTCCGTGTCCGTGTCTGTGTCTGTGTCCGTTAACGAGATCGGTAAAAAGTACTTAATGCGTTTTACGACTGATAAATTATTAAATCGTCGTAAATTCAAGCGACGTATTACCGACTCATAAGTGGTATCTGTCGGCCGTTTAAAGCTCGTAAAAGTTGTATATACTTAGCTAACTATAACGAATATTGAATATGATGTCGTAACTCGAATAAAATTTCTCAAGGTTTATGAAAAGTACACGGTTTAACCGGGAGATCGGTCGCAGCTTTAAAAGTACGTATAAACGAAGGAACAGGGCGGGGTACCCGTGTTCGTCGATATTTTCGTGAATGAATAATTGATCGACAACTTTGTTTGTCCACGATCGATGTTAAATTATACGATCAAACGATACTCGCGAGAGTTACTCGTGATTTTGTAATGACTAACTCCCCCTGCGATCGATAGACTAACACTTGGCCATGGCACCTGTCAAATTGGACGATTAGGAAATTAGAGCGCGAATGGCTCTACCAAATTGCTGGATATCGATGCATCGGCTTAATTATTTACAAATACGCACGCGTATATGAGCGTTTAAAAACCTGTACGCGTTCGTTCGCTTTGATAGGCGTTTTGGAAACGACACTCGTTTTTTCTTTTATTTTTTTTTTTTTTCCCTTTTCGTTGACGTACGGCGAAATAATAATTACGACGAATAATACGCCCGTGATCGATCATAACCCGTCGAATTAATTCGAGATTTTGTCGCACGTACGTTTGAAAAATTAATTACCAACGCCACGCGTCAAATTGGCTGATCAAATTTATCCAAGATTTTCGAAAACGTTGACAATATCACGTGGTCGTACGTACGATCCCGACGAATGCGTTGGAGGAGTTAAAGGAAAATAAAAAAAAAAAAAAAATAAATGAATGAATGAATGAAAAGGAACAATTGAAAGGGGGAGTAGGGCGGGGGCTAGGGCGGGATTAAGAAACATTGGCAAACGCGTTTGATACATTAAAGTAAGAGAACATACCGAATGGTGATATTATGCGTACTTCTCATAGATTGGTTACTTACTTACTTAGTCGCTTACTTAGGAGAGGAAAGGGAAGATTGGGGCCAAAGTAAAATTTTCCCATGTCCAGGGGAATTTGCTTGGCAAAGAAGTTTCCTGAAGAATCGTGGATGGAACGAGTGCTCGTTTGTAGGTGGATACCTTCGTCACGGTGAGCGCTTCGCAGCATGGTTTACCGGACAATCGTGGTGGACGTGGTGGCTCGAGGACGATGAGCGGAGAGAAGATAGAGAAAACGAGAGAGAGAGAGAGAGAGAGAGAGAGAGAGAGAGAGAGAGAGAGAGGACGATGGCGAAAGAAGGAGAGAATAGTAGTATAGAAGCTTTGAGAGAATAAGCGGGGAAGAGGAGAAGTAGGAGGAAGGGTAGAAGGGGTGGATAGGAGGGAGGTTGGGAAGGAGGGAAAAGAAGAAGGGACCTTCTTCTTGGTAGAAACAGAGATAGAGAGAAAGAGGGAGAGAGAGAGAGAGAGAGAGGATCGTTCGACGAAGGAGAGAGAGAGAGAGAAAGAGGGAGAGAAGCGAGGGGCAAGGAGAATGTCGTGCTGTGCTCATCGAGGTGTAGATCCTCGTCCCCTGGGTCGTTCCTACGTTGTGGTCAGCGTCCCACTAAGCCACGGTCACGTTTACGTTATGCCACGAACATTGTCATACGTGAAAAATTTTTTTTATTGTCGTTATTACCCTCTCTCTCTCTCTCTCTCTCTCTCTCTCTCTCTCTGTACTTTTCTTTATTTTCTTTTTTTTTACTTTTCTCTCTTGTCTTTTTTTGTCTTCGTATCACAAGACACATACGTACGTACGTAAACGTATAGCACGCAGAAACTTACACACGATCCGCGAAGTTCTCGATGAGATATGTGTGATAGATTCATATATATTCGTTCTTTGGTAAAACGAAATGGGGAATAGGATTTGTTCGTTTCGATATTGTTATAAGATGGTCAGTTCATCGATCGATTGATTTTCATAGAGATCGTTCTTTCGTATCATCGATGATCGGGTTTAGGATCGTTTAAATGTTGGATTGCGAGACGTTTGTATTTTTCTTCTTTTTTCCCTTCTTCTTCTTATTCTTTTAATTCAAATCGTATCGTCTTATTTAAAGATAACACGTATATGTATCAAAACGTATCCCGTTTTACGATTTATATCATAATTTTGACGTCAGTAGAATCTGACGTTATCGATTATATCGGTCTAATAGAAAAAAAAAAGGAAAATTTTTACTATGATTAATGTAAAATGCTTTTCACGCACGGATCTGTGAAAAGATTCATACACGAACACACAAACAAACAAACAAACAAACAAACACGCACGCACGCACACAAAAGAGAAAGAGAAACGGCGATAGAACA
The DNA here is from genome assembly GCA_918808275.2 of Dolichovespula sylvestris. NCBI lineage: Eukaryota > Metazoa > Arthropoda > Insecta > Hymenoptera > Vespidae > Dolichovespula > Dolichovespula sylvestris. The sequence goes on along the minus strand of OU964983.1, from coordinate 3,586,119 downwards.
AAATCGTAGGAATACATGTCTGATCCTATTTGTCGGCATCCTTAGAATCTAACGAAGCCCTCGCACGTGTAGACGTTTACGGATTAAGATGTAAGTCTGTTACAAGTCGATACCGATAAAGTCTAAAGCGAGTCCGATCGAGCTTGTTCCGAAGCGAGAGAAGAAGAAGAAGAAGAAGAAGAAGAAGAAGAAGAAGAAGAAAAAGAAGAATAAGAAGAAGAATTGGAGGAGAAGGAGGAGGTGGAGGAGGAGAGATGAGTTAAAAGGAAAAAGATAGAGGAAGAGTAAGAGACTAAGAGACTAAAGGAGTAAAGGAGTAAGAGAGTGAGAGAGTTAGAGAGAGTAAGAGAGTAAAAGAGAGAGAGAGAGAGAGAGAGAGAGACGATGGAAAACGTTGGTTCGCTACCCTCTCCTTCGTGGAAACGGTAAAGTCCATTTGGAGAAGCCGGCCGGCTTCGCGCTTCGTCGGACCGCGAGAGCGTTTCTGGACTTTTACGGAAATCGGGAACCTGGATGGATAGATGGATGGTAAACTCACGTTCTATAGACGGCTGCCAGGCCATGGACGTACCATGTAAAGATAGAAAGAGAAAGAGAGAAAGAAAGAAAGAGCCACGTATGCACATGCACCTGCTGCCATGCTACGAATGCTCGCTCGCGAACACGTCCAAAGCTTGAGAAGGAGAGGAAGGGAGGGAGGAGGGGAGGTGGATGGGGTGAAGAACGGGGTTGAGGGGAGGCGTACGTAGCTCCGGAGGGACAGAGGTGGGGAGAAAAGGAGGGCGGCCAGGAGGGATGGAGGGACGTAGGGACGAGGAGGGATCGAGGTAAGGGAATAAATAAAAAAAAAAAAAAAGAAGAAGAAGAACAGAGAAGAGAGAAAAAAAGTCGCTGGAGATTGAGATATCGCGGGGCGAAAGTTGGCGAGTTAACTTTGGTCAACGGAACGTATCTCTCTCTCTCTCTCTCTCTCTCTCTCTCTCTCTCTCTCTCTCTACCTCTCTCTCTCTCTTTGGTTCTTCCTCGCCATACTTCCACGAAGTCATGGTCCTCTGATTACCGGTTTCTCCCTTATCTTTTTTCGATATCCGTAACAACTACTCCCGACCTGGATGCTCGAATGAAGTTCTTTCTTAGGTGATTTTAATATATCGTTTTTTTAAATCTCTCTCTCTCTCTCTCACACACACTTTTTATCTTGCGTACCGTCCTCGTTACACTCCGTCGATAACGCTTTTCACAAACTGATTTTGCGGTTTTGTTCGAAGTCTAGGGGAGAAATTGGGATCTCTAAAAAAAATCCCCATTTGGCCCAAAACTTTATTCTTTATTTATTCTTTTTCGTTCTTTCCTTTTCCTTTCTTTTTATTCCAAATCACTTTAACCGATAGACTCGTCCCGTTACGACGAAGCGCGAGCCAATTGTAGTCTCGTATAAAAGGTAGGATTATTCTTTTTTTTTAGGATCGACGTTTCCTTTTTCTTTTCTTATATATTTTTTAAAATCTTTTCCCCCTCCCCCTATTCTCCCGTCTATTCTTTCCTTTTCGATCAATCTCCGTTTGTTTTTAAATTTCTTTTCTTTCTTTCTCCTTTGCGAACGGGGACGAGCTTAATCAGATTGATGAGGATTGAAAACGATCCGCCGGGGATAATTTTGTAAGATATAAGGATTTGGACTCGAGGGGAAGACCCGAAAGTGTTCTAAGCATCCTGTTTGCTCGCTGCAACATAAGCAACGAGGATTGAAACACCGTCAAAGAGGAGATATTCACAGGCTACGGAGGACGGTGCGAAACGACTTTGCAAGGAGGTGGGTCGATCTCTCTCTCTCTCCCTCTCTCTCTCTCTCTCTCTCTCTCTATGAACGGGAAGGAGGGAATGAGGGAAGAAGTGAGAGGGTTGGTGAGGAGGAAGAGGGAAAGAAGAGGTACACCGTGGAAGTCAGGATCGGTTCCTATGCATGCGATTGCATGCGGATGAATAGGGCCTTTGTGTCTTGCGAACGACAGGCGGTGCAATATACAATAACGGTGCCTTAAGATTTCTCACGTAATGCAGGTCCACACGTTACATCGAATGACGCCTTCTTTTCGCGGCTTTGGTCCTTTACATTTTTAATCAAAAGAATAAGAAGACGAAGAAGAAGTAGAGAAAAGAAACTAAAAATTGTGAACTTTCGATTATATCGAATCATACGGATATGTGTATATTTTTATCGATTTTTTTTTTTTTTTTTTTTTTTTTTTTATTCGAACGGACGGAAACGTCGTTTAAATTTTTGTTCACGAGTAAGTCTCGAATCGACCAAACATTGCGAGCCCCCCGCCCCCCCTTCCTGCTTCTCAGATTTTATCTCTTCCCAAGCAACCCTCTTTAATATTTGTAATATATTCGACAGGGTATTTTTTTCTCTTTTTTACTTTCGTTTTTATATTCGTCGTCCCCCGATAAAATCGTTTTCTCGAACGGATTAAAAAATGTCGGCTCTCATTCGCTGATTTTCGATATCTCTCGCAACGTACCGTATTGGTAGAAGTTTTGGATTTTTAAAGCGAAAGAGGGATTACGTTAGCTTCGAAACTAATCTAAATCGAAAGTCTTGGATGGATTAGAATATGTGACCTCGTTTCCGTTCGATTGTCAAGAATCGTTTGTTAACATAATTGAAAGTCTTGGTTACGGTATCCAGGAAATTCTGTAACACTGAGGACTAATCTCTCTCTCTCTCTCTCTATATATATATATCGAAACAGGAAGAAGAGACGAAAGCGATGAGCATCGATTGGTATTCCAATAGACGGAAAAGGGTGTGAAAAGTGAGATAAAAGGAATAAGACTTTAGAATAGTAACGAATGATGTAACACACATCGCTTTATGGCTTACATATGAATATATACGTAGAAAAAAAAAATAAAAAAAAAAAAAAAAGGAGCGAGAACAAATGTTTATGAGACAAAAGGAAAACGATGTTGGTGTAAGGCACCGTGTACCGCTTCACGGAATGTATTCCGCTCGTCACGGTGTCAATCGTTGTGTCAACCGCGTTGTATACGTTACTACGTGAGCTCACTACAAAATTGTCTTCTCGATTTTAACCAGTTTTCTCTCTTCCTCGTTTTTAGGATATCCACGAAAAAGAGCGTCGTAAATATACATATCTATACGTATACATACATATATATATATATATATATATATATATATATATATATACACATATGTATCTATATATTTCAAGAATCAAGATATTCGATCGAACGTGAAAGAAAATCTCATCGATCGAAACGATTTATCATAAAATAATAACCCGCTTCAATTTAAATAAAAAAAAAAAAAAAAACTGCATTGCTGCTTTTCTTTTTTTTTTATTTTTTACGAGAAAAATTTGACAACTTTTCTCCCCCCTCATAGCTTTTAATACCTTCGATTTAATTCGTAAAAAAAAAGTTTCGAATTTACGTACTCTCCGTAATGCGTGTACGCACGCACACACACACACACACACGCGCGCGTTTACGCGCTCGTGCGCGAACGTTTGTACGTGTGCTCGTAAGCTTATTAAATACGGATACCTCCCGGTAGAAAAGTTCCGCCAACGCGTTCGGAGCGAGAGCGATTGTTCTCTCCAAACTATGTATGTTGCGCCGCGATCGTAATCGCGCATAATCGTAACAAAGCGCGACGGGTCCGATTAAAAGCTTTTCGTCGCGCTTCCGCGTGGAAGGACTTCTCTACCGCCATTCTTCATTTTAATATCGTGTGCGCGCTTCGCTGCACGAACTTTGAAATGAGCGATGGGAGGGAATAGAGAGAGAGAGAGAGAGAGAAGGAAAAGAAAAAAACGAAACGAGAGAATTAAAAAAAAAAAAAAAAAAAGAAGAAAAAAATAAATAAAATGAAAATTAACGCGTCTGTAACGTCAGCGTTAGATTTATAAACGTGCGCTAGCATATATCTCGTGACGGTAATTCTAATTGATACATTCTAATTTCTAAAAAGGGGAAATGTATGCGTGTTCGATTATAGAAAAGGATTAATGCAACATGAGAGGGTATAACGGGATCGATAAGGGAGACAAAAAAAATGTATGTCCAAAGATAGTAGTTCTTTTTTATTTTTTTTTTTTTTTTAAATTACAAGTGTATCAAAGATATTGTGTAGTGTAACTAAGTGCGAAAGTAGAGTTGTAGTTGGGTCGATCGGAATTAATTACAGGTGTCACGAATTACATGTATTTTCTATTACCGTCGATCGAATCTATTATCTATTCGAAATACTTAAATAACAAGAATTAGATATACCATTACTTACGATATAATCAATTATCGTAGATTAATAAAAATTACGCGAAAAAAGGAAAAGAAAAAAACACCGATATTCCATTGTTATGTTGCAACATAAACAACGTTTAATCAACATCTTACAGTAATTAGAATATAAGATATTATATTCGATCGATATCGAACCGTAATTAATAACGAATCCATTGATAACGTGTAGTAATAAATCGGAACGCAGTTATATTCTGATGTGGCAAATATCGATGTCAAATATCGACGATCGAGATTAAGATGTGAATATATTTGATTATATCGAAAAATAAAAATAATAGAAAAGGTATTGTACGATATACTAATATATACCTTACGATCATATATTTATAATATATATATATATATGTATATATATATATATAATAAATTAATGTATATATGAAAGGAAGGTAAAGCATTTAGTGGGAAAAAGGTAGGCAGTAATAAATAACAATGCGAAGAGGTCCGCTGCACCGCTGGGGAATTTTCGTTGTTGTCGAGGTGGCACTGCGCATCACCGATGCCAGGCAGGAAGTGGGAACCGCCGAAGCAGCGGCAGGCAACGAGGGGGCCGTGTTGTCGAGGGGGAGGCTTCGTGCTTCGTCGTTGCATTGTGGGAGTGAGCGAGTGAACAAAATGAGAAAAAAAAATGACAGAGAGAGAGAGAGAGAGAGAGAGAGAGAAGAAGCATTATAGCATTATGCGAACGAACGAACGAACGAACGAACGAACGAACGATTCGAACGGGGCCCTAGTGACGCATTTATGCGGCTATTATTACGCCCTCCTCCTCCTCCTCCTCTACCACCACCTCCACCTTCTCCATCTCTACCACCATTTTTTCTCTTTCTCTCTCTCTCTCTCTCTCTCTCTATCTATCTTCCTCTGGTGGTACCTCAACCCTCCTCCAAATTATAGATACCTACCCACTTATGTCGTTAAAAATTGTGACACGCGCGACCACCGAATTTTTACACGCTCATATACACTCTAATCCATCTATAGAGTTCATCGTCATGTTTCCATATAAGTATTTTCCATTCGTTTTATACGTGAAATTGATTTAGAATCGTCGTCTATCCTTTGTTTTCTTTTTTCTTTTTCCTTTTTCTTTCTTTCTTTTTTTTTTTTTTTTATTGCTGAAAAAGTCATCGACAAACGTACGATCGATTCTAATACTTCGTAGCTTTCGCGATATACCAAATATACGTAGATATAACGTGTGAAACTCGGTATCACCGTAGATTATTATCGATGGGATTATAAATCTCGATTATACGCGCACACGCACGCATAATAACTCGAGAATAGTATAAATAAACGCAGGTATAGAATTCAATGGAGAAACGAGTAAACGAGATTTCGTACGTTCGACATTTTGCTCCTTGCAAAATTATAAAATTATCTTCTTTTTTGCTTTTTGTTTTTCGACGATCCTCGCGAATTAGATTGGAAGAACATTTATACGAATTTTATGAATATTCGTGAGGTGTCGAAATTTATATTTATTTATTTATTTATTTATTCATTCATTCATTCATTCATTTATTTATGTTCTTTATTATTATCAACTTTAGTACAGGTCGATTTATTTATGAGACAAATAATGGTTGGCATAGAGAACTCCGCGAGTAAGTAATATTTATTTCTCGAGTTAACGTATCTCGATTTAACATAATCGATGAATAATTCTTGATTTTTGTGTTGTTAGACGAAGTGGAGTCTCCTAGGACGCAGATAAATTCTAGCCGGTCGATAGGCTCGGCATTCAAAGAACGAACGAACGTACGAACGTACGTACGAACGGAATGAACGAACGTGGCCTTCTTTCGTTTCCGAACGTTCGTTCCAGCCGTGGCATTCCACTCGACTTTCGATTTTGCATAACGTATTCCATAGCCATTGTACGATCTATAGATCATCGAACTGGAATGAGACGTTCCTACTCGTCGTAAGAATTTTTTCCTATTCTCTTTCTCTCTCTCTCTCTCTCTCTCTCTCTCTCTCTCTCTTTTCTTTCTTCTTTTTTTTTCTTTGTTTTTTTTTTTTTTTTTTTAATTTATCCAACCGTCTCTACTCCACGACCTCGAATTTCACACTTACGATAGTCGTAAGTGTTCGAAGAAACTCGAAGAATCCCGATAGGGAGAATAAGAAGATTGATATTCTTGTATATTTCCATCGTGCAACAAAGGAGAATGATGAATTATACCCGTTAATATCGAGAAGATCGAGAAGATCGAGAAGATCGAGAAGATCGCTAACGTGGTTTTTCACTTTGCCGTTTAGAAATGATCGTGCCGAAGGAAACGTGCCGTGCCAGATTTGGTTACATTATTCTCGTGATATTTTTATTCTTTTTCCTTTTTCTTTTCTTTTTCAAACAACAGCGCGACAAGTATACGATTAATTTTACATTCGAGTAATCGTTGCCGATGACGAAAACGAACGATCCTACGATTAGAAATGCCTGAATATTGCTTCGAGTGGAAAGGAAAAGAATGAGGAATAAACAAGAACGAGATTACTCATGAAAATTACAGGCCCTCTCTCCCCTTCACCCCCCTCCCTCTCTCTCTCTCTCTTTCTATTTTTCTAGGCTCGTCTTTCGCTCTTTTCTCTTTATCTTCGCAAGAGACGCGAGCGAGTGTAATAAAAGGAGGTTTAAAGAATGACAAAAAATAAGAGAAATAAATTTTGATTACGAACGGCGAGAGTTACGTTTGTTCGAGGAAAGAAAGAAAGAAAGAAAGGAAAGAAGGAAAAATAAAATAAAATGAAATGAAATAAAATAAAATAAAATAAAATAAAATAAACGTAGTCGTATGTGCGACGATCACGTGCGTAAAAATGTTAAATCGAATGGGAATCGTTCGCAGGACAACGCGAGGGAACCAATGGCGAATTAGTTTGTTAGGGCTTTCCATGGAGGACAGGGGAAGGGAGGGGAGGGTGGAGACGAGGGACGTCTGGCCGCAGGTGGACGGTGTCGCACCGATACGCGTGATTATTTATTGTGCAGACAGATTGGATCATTCAAAAGTCGGGGTAGCCTCGCTCTAGCTAGGGTATTGAACCATCCACCCATCCGTCCACCCACTCACCCTCCCGTCCCAACCCACCACCACCACCACCACCACCACCACCACCACCACCACCATCTACCCAAACCCCATCCATCCATCCATCCATCCACTATGGGAATAACTCGATCCAACGAACGATACACCTCGGTGGTCGGAAAGTAACCTTCAATTTCGGCTGATGCTTAGCAATCGTTCGATATAAAATTCGATCACTCTAATAAACAATAATATGAATTTGTTAGTTCGTTCGTTCGTTCGTTCGTTCATTCGGGGAGGGACTGTCAAATTTTATTTGCAAACCGTGATTTAATTCATCGTACGTTTCCCCTTATCATTTTCAAATGTACGATATTAGGATCGTAGTGAAATTATGTTACAGTGGTGCGTTTATATACGATGGGAGGGTGGGATGGGGGTTTGTAGAGAATGGGATAGGGACGGATATTAAATTTTATTTTGGATTTCGTTTCGTTATCACGACGTATCAATTGAAATCATCCGATCGATTGTTTTCCTTTAAAAATTTTTTCTTCCTTCATTTCTTTTCTCTCTCTCTCTCTCTCTCTCTCTCTTTTTTTTTGTTATTTACGGAAACAAAATCGAATCGTTAAATACGACGAGGCACTTCAATCGCTATCGTCGAACGTACGAACACGTACGTTTATCGAAGCCACGCTATAACTCGTTCTCGTTATCGCCGTCGTTTAGTTCGTTCTTAATTATCATCTTTCTTTGAATTATTGCAAATTTCCATAGGCGTAGGTTAAAAGTTGCTCATTGTTTATTACTTCTTTTTTTTTTATCAATCATTTATTTATTTATTTATTTATTTATTTATTGTCGAATGAAGAAATCATTCTTCGCTTCGATCGTTGAGCAAAATTTTGTTCGAAGATGAAAAACGGGAAAAGAGAATGAGAAAGGAAAGAAAGAAAGAAGGGGAGGAAGAAGAAGAAGAAGAAGAAAACAAAAATAGATAAATAAATAAATAAAAAACAAAGGAGAGACGTAGAAAAAAGATGAGATCCGATCGCCAGTCGAGTGAATAAGTGAAATCGAAAGTACCATAACTAGAATTCGTTGCTTTCATGCTTAACGACGGCCGCCATAAAAGTTTTATCGCTCACGCCTGACGGTAATTAGGTTGTGCGCGCGCGCGCGAGTTAGCGAGAGAGAGAGAGAGAGAGAGAGAGAGAGAGAGAGAGAGAGAGGCACACTTAGTCAAAACTAACAAAAGTTAAAACTAAGGCAACCTTTTTATCAATGTACGTATGCACGTTATCGCGAGTCAAGGACCTATACCTAACTGAAGTACAACTAATTATGCCACTTATAATAAAAAAGAAAAAAAAAAAATAATTCGCCAACGCATTATTATCGTGCGTAGTAATCAACGAACGTCGACAATTTCGATCTTCGTTGGTCGAGTTTCGAATTAGACGATAAAGAATTTAGTTTCCTAATATACGCCGATTATTACTCCTCGACGACATTTAATGTCGCATCGACCGAAGAGAAGAAGATTATTACATCTAGATCATCATCTCCTCATCAATATTTAGATGAGTAATATAATCACTCCTTCCTCCTTCCTCGAGTTTTCTTCGATTTCTTGGATTCTTTTTCTTTTTCTTTTTTTTTTTTCTTTCTTTAATTTTCTTTTCCTTCTCTCTTTCGTTTTTTCGATCTAGAAAATACACACACACACACACACTCTCTCTCTCTCTCTCTCTCTCTCTCATATCTCCTTTTTCTTTACTTTCTTTTTCTTCGTCTTGGTCTTCTTCGTCTTTTCCTCTTTTTTCTTTTTTCTTTTATTTATTTATTTCTTTTTTTTTTGGATTAATCTCTCTCATCCTTAGGACACATACTCATTGAGTATGCATCAGAGATATCGACAGCAACCTAAGCAAAGTTGTTTGCCTGCAGCTACGACGGAAGCCATCTTTCCTATCTCCCGGTTTTTTCTTCTTTTTCCTTTACTTTCCTTTTTTCTTCTTCTTCTTCTTCTTCTTCTTCTTCTTCTCCTTCTTCCTCCACGACCACCGCCTGTCCAACTCGAATTTTTTCCTCCCTTCGTGTTTTGAGATGAAAAAAAATGAGAGAGAGAGAGAGAGAGAGATGAGAGATATCAAATCTCGTGTGCGAGTAAGAGAAAGAGAGACAGAGAGAGAGAGATAGATAGATAGAAAGAACGACAGCTTGGGATCGTTCTTCCTTTCCTTCCTTCTTTCCTTACTCTTTCTTTCTACTTTACTTTTAGTAGCCGTCGGCGTTAAGGCAGCCTTCTGACTCTCTCTCTCTCTCTCTCTCTCTCTCTCTCTCTCTCTCTTTCTTTCTTGTAGCTCACGCGTTTGCTCTCCTTTTTTATTTCCCTTCTTCTTTCTTCGTCTTCTCTCTCTCTCTCTCTCTCTCTCTCTCTCTCTCTCTTCTTCCTTCTTTCTTTCCTTTCTTCCTTCATCCCCTGTTTATGTATGTATTCCGTCACGCGCATTTGCATGCATTTCGGTAAAGCCGTTCAAAACTTTTTTCTTTTTTCTGTTTCTCTCTTTTTTTTTTTTTTTTTTGTAAAACCCTTTGGAATCTTCGCCGTTCCTTCGCGTTTCCTTTCTTCTGGAATTCGAAACTACTTCTCGCGAATACTACCCATCTACATATTCTAATAATCAGCAACGTCAGTCGAAACGACGATTTGCATTTGCTTCTTACGATACCCGTAACAATCTCTATTCGATCTAAATATCATCCAAGTAACGTCCATATGACGATTTTGCACGTTCGAAGGAAGAGAGAGAGAGAGAGAGAGAGAACGAAAAAAAAATAGAAAAAAGAAGCATAAAAGAAAAACGTACTACGGACCCGAACGATTTTACATCTATTGTCAATTAGTTACGACGCGTTACGAAATAAATTAAATTGAATTTTTTTTTTCTAATATAGATACATATATATATATATATATATATATATATATATATATATATTCTTTCTCTTTGATTTCAATCCGACTCGATCGAGAAGTATGCGGTTTCGCATTTCGATTAGATTGAATTAAGTGGAATGACTAATACTGTTACGTATATCTAAATGGTACAGTAATGAAAAAATAAAAAAATAAAAAAAAAAAAAATAAGAGAGGAAAAAAAAGTATAGTAATTTTATTTCGTATGTGTCTCGTTTATTTTCTTTTTTTTTTTTTTTTTTTTCTTTGAAGGGCCAGAGGTCGAATCCTTTCTTCTATTTTTTTTTTTTTTACGATCGAGAGGAAATGAATTTTTCGTTCGTTTCCATTCGATTCGATGTATAAAAGTTCGATATGTATTTAGATTAGGAATATAGGAATAGAGAGAGAGAGTGAATAAGGAAAAAAGAGAAGGAAACACATCGGAATCACTTTGGCGTTACGTGTAAATCGAGATATCGCATACGCAACGAGCCTTCCATATTTTATTATCGTTCGAGTACGATCGTGGCAGGCGTCAAAATATAATGCTGGATTTACGAGACAGATACGCTACCGGTGTTGCCTTAACGCGTAATAAAAAAGAGCTTCGCACGGTAAAGTATCGTAACGAAGTGTATAGGGGTGTATTAACGAGAGCTATTAAATTGCGCGTTCGCTTACTCCTCAAGGAGTATATTTTTGCATTAATTAGATGCAACGAAGGCAATAAGAAGGAAAAAAAGAGAAAAGAAACAAACAAACAAACAAACGGACGGACGGACGGACGGACGGACGGACAGATAGACAGACAAGATCGTTCCAAGTTCTGTGTAAGAATATTTTTTTTTTTTTTTTCTAAGTACTAACAAAATAACACCGACAACGATAATAATAATAATAATCCGCGAATGCCAGGGGTCAGTGCATTTTTTTCCCCATTTTTCTTTTTCGACATTCGCGATAATTTTATTAATTAAATATACGCACTCGACGTATTCGAGAGTGAAATTCATTTCGATATTTATTTTTTCGGTCTACGATTAACGTTCGATCATCGGGCAATTTCTTTCTTCTCTTTTCTTTTTTTTTTTTTTTTTTTTAAATCCGTATTTCGCGAGACAAAAAAAAGCGTACGTATATAATCTAAAAAAGAAAAAAAGGGAGAAAAAAGAAATGAGAGACATTTTTAGACATTTAGACATTTTTATTACGGTTGATAAGTTTTGCGTTGATATATTCGGATAGAGCACACGCGCGTTGGTTGTAAATATCAATAAACAAAGCTGCTAAAACGACAGCTTCCTTTGCTATCCTTTTCCAACGCACTTTCGTGTCTTATTTCGATGGATTCTCTCTCTCTCTCTCTCTCTCTCTCTCTCTCTCTCTCTCTCGATCTTTTTCTTTTTCGTCTCGACACGCGTAACGAAATAAAGCACGTCGAGGAAAGGGTTCTAGCAGCTCGGAACCTTTGTCGGTGCAAAGCAGAGTCAACTTTTTCAACGAGCAATTAGAAAGAGATTTATTTGCCATGGTTTGCCCCGGCACTCCTCGATAAAACGTTGAGATCCTGTGTTATATACCACTCTTTCAAACCCGTGTCTTTTTCTTATTCCCTATAGTTTTCGGGATAATTTTAAATGAGGATACCAAAGTTTAACGAGATGATAAAACCAAAACGAGATTTAATGAATAATATATCCACGAATAGAAGATATAACGCATCGAAGGAAGAAAGGGTTTTATCTTTTATGACGAATACGAATCGAGACGGGACGTGGGTACGATTAAAATTATTTGCCACGGTGTAGATACGATTTCTGAACGAAATTTTTCTTTTCTTGGTTTTTTTTTCCCCCCCAAAAAAATTTCACGTTACGACACCCTAAATTGATTAATTTAATTTCTAATGTATCCTGAGCGGAAAGATTTTTTTTTTGTACGTTTGATATATGTGATACGTAGAAATTTCGTTTTCTTTTTTTTTTTACACTTTCTTTCATTTTATTCGCGTAAATTCATTCTCATTCTCTCTCTCTCTCTCTCTCTCTCTCTCTCTCTCTCTCTCTCTCTCTTTCTTATACACGTACAGAAATCGTATTTACCCGGTACGTGTCGAGTTCCTAGGGCACGTATATATATATATATATATATATATATATATATATATATATATATATATATATATATACATACATATATACACAGTAACACACATTTATCTGTAAATGTACGTGATGCACGTAGTATAGGCGAGGTTTTGCCTCGGTGGTTCGCCATATAAAACGTGAAACAATGCCGCACGAGCGGTGCGTTTCTTCTGCGCTCAAGGCGAGCCCGCACTGCGGTTTTAATGAACTCGTTTTGACGTGACGACGCCTCGCGCTCCTTCTTCGAGAATTTCTGCCCTTCTCTGAGCAGCCCCTTTCCCTCCCACCATCCCTCCTTGCTTCCTTCCTTCCTTCCTTCCTTCCTTCCTTCCTTCCTTCCTTCCTTACTGCCATCCTTCTTTATACTAGTATATAACCCTTTTTCACTCACTCTCCCTCATTCACCTCACTACACCTCACCTCCCTTTCTCCTCGACAACGTTGCACCTCCTCCACCTTCACCTCCACCTCCACCTCCACCTCCTCAACGTCATTGTCGTTGGTAGTAGTTGGTTGGTTGGTTGGTTGGTTGGTTGTTGTTGTTGTAGTCGTCGCGCCTACGGCCGCACCCGACTTTGTTAATTAAAGTAACCTGCGCTATTCTTTTTGATTGAACCCCTCCCGGCTGATTAAACCCTTTTTTTTCATCTTGTTGTTTTTTTTTTTCTTTTCTTTTTTCTATTCGTTTCTTTCTCTCTCTTCGCGTTTCGACGATTCCCTCTCGGCTATATTACATTTCGAATTATTTCGATATTCATACAATGATCCGAGAATAATTCGAATGAATTCGAATGAATCCTGTAATAATTCGAGAGGCGAGAAAAGTTTTCTATTCTTTTCTTCTTCTTTTTTTTTTTTTATTTTTTTGTTTTCTTTCGTCTCTATTCGTTTTCTCTATCCAAGATGTACCAATAAAATCTGCTCGCGGAATGTGGACGCGTTTTATTTTTCTAATTTATTTATTAGAAAGATAAGACAGATATTTATTTATTTATTTATTTATTTATCGGCGGGATGGGGGAGAAGGTAGGGGGTTTAGATCGTTCGGAATAATTTAGAATAATTTTATGACGTTGACCGACGACGTACGTCGAGTTATTACCTAATGGAAAATCAAAATATCAAACGATTATTCTTAAGGAAATAATAAAATGTCAAGATCCGTTGGGTATAGGGAACATGTGCGTACGTGATAGAAGGATGTGTGTGTGTGTGTGTGTGTGTCCAGTGGAGGGGGTAGGGGAAACACCTGTTGCAACAACTGTCAATAAAATTCGATATAAAAAAAAAAATATTGGTCGAATATAAAAGGGTATGGAATAAGAAAATTTCCACGATTTATCATAACTCGGACAATCATCGTATGTATATACGTACGTATATATGTGTGTGTGTGTGTACGTACGTACTTTCATAGTTAGTACGACGCATGGCTTAAATGTTTGTTTCGTACGCGTTGACGTTATTCGAAATTCAATGTAAAATCATAAGAAATGTTAACTTTAAAGATTTATCCGGCTTATCCTATGAAATAAGAATATATTTCTTATTCTATCTCGTGTTCCTCGAACTGAAGAGGACACTCATACAACATACATATGTACACACACACACACACACACACACACACACACACATATATATATATATACACATAAATGCTTAGGTACGTGCTTATGTATATAGATACGTAGTAGCTTTGCTCGGTACGATGCGAACCTTACGTAAGACCACGAAGAACGTCACGTGCATACGGCGCATGTGTGCACTTCGAGGAGACAAAAAATACCGCATGTGCAATCCCAGTCGTCGGGCACATGCGCATTGGTATCCGTTCCAGGACTACGTTCTCTATGTGTAGGCAGAAAGAGAGGGAAAAGGAACGACACGAATGATTACGAAACGAACGTTCCTCTTTTCCTTTCTTTTCTTCTTCTTCTTCTTTTTCTTGATTTTTCTTCTTCTTCTTCTTCTTCTTCTTTTTCTTCGTCTTTTTCGTCCTCGTTGGATAATAATCCAACCAATCGCATTACACCAAATATCGTCGTTCTTATACTCACAAACATCGAAAATTAAACGTATAACGAACGTATGATATAAACGATAGGACAATAATTAATTTCTTATCTTTTTGTTTCAGGTGAAAATATGGTTCCAAAATAGGAGAAGTAAATACAAGAAGATGATGAAGGCGGCACAACAAGGTGGAGGCGGTGGTGGTGGACAGCACGGTAGTTTGCTAGCCGGGGGTACTGCCCTACCTGGTGGACCTTCTCCTCAACCTGGCCAACCAGGGAGTCTCATGCAAGGAGGTAATAAATATCATCGAGTCGTCCCGTCAAAGAAATTATTAACGCTCGAACTTATAATAAATTCATATATATATATATATATATATATATATATATATATATATATATATATATTTTTTTTTCTTTTTCGTTACATTACTTTGTCTTTTTTCCATTATTAATATCATCATTTCTTTCTTTCTTTCTTTCCTTTCTCTGTTATTTCTTATTACGATAGTTCCAGCGTTAATCGTTATATTTTTGTATTTTTTTTTTTTTTTGTTTTAAATCGATCGAGATGATCATCGTCATTCACCTTTTAATGGAATGGAAAAATTAATCATCGTCGTTGAACGATGAATAATCATATTGATCTCGAATCCTAAGAAATATTATTATGCGAATAGAGAAACAATGAGAGTTAGAATAGATCTTAACGAGTTAACAAAGACTGGTCGGTTATGTTAACAGGAGGTGGAAGTTCTGTCTCGGGTAGCCCGACGACGGGATACCTTGGTGGTATGGGGGGAGGTGGTGGAGGTCACACCCCCGGAAGTTCGAGTCCCGGTAGCGAGATGTCGCCTCAGCATAACGAGAGCCCACCCGCTCCCGCTTGGCCGGGCGAGATGAAGCACCATCCGCATCCCCATGCACCACCACATACTCACCACCATCCGCACACGCCTGGACATCATCCACCTCCACCACCCCCACCTCCGCATCACGCGGGTTACATGCCGCAATATTCTTGGTATCAGGCCGATCCTAATCCTGGACTACTCACGTGAGTTTTGTTTCTATTCATTTTTTGTTTCGTTTTATTTTTATCTTTTTCTTTTCTTGTTAATTTCATTCTCTCTCTCTCTCTCTCTCTCTCTCTCTCTCTTTCTTTCTTTCTCTTTTTCTGTCTGTCTATTCTGTCTATCTATCTGTCTTTGTCTTTCTCTTATTATATCGTTCCTTCAACTTCCAACTTGACTAATCAATGCGTTATACGAATCCCAGCATTCTACGAGAACCCTTCGCGCTTTGAGAGGTGGAAAGAGTGGAGAGTTTCGTAGACATCTGTGTCTACAATATCTACGACGACCGAAATGGTATTATATTTACTTTTCATTAAAATTCTACAGATTACGAAATTGGTAATCTAATAATAGATTTATATACACACACACATATATATATATATATATGTATACGTGTATATATATATATATATATATATATATATATATATATATATATATATACATATAATAACTAGGTGCACATATCATGAGAAAGAAAAAGAAAAACAAGAAGAAAAACCGAAACAAAAACGGAAGTAGGAAGGAAAGAAAAAAACAAAGTGAAACAAATACTGAGAATAAATTTTCTTTATTTTCTTTCGATGAGCGTTGTTACGAGTTAATGAAAAGTCAAAAGATAATTACCAAAGGGCTACGAGGCTGAGAATTATTTAATTTTTTTTTCCTGTTGTTTTTCGTCAGCGTCCGTTGATAGAGCTCCTTATTAACGAATCAACGTTGAGAGAGAGAGAGAGAGAGAGAGAGAGAGAGAGAGAGAGAGAGAAAGGAAGGTACGGGTTACGGTGATTAACTACTTTTCTCTGTGATATGTTACAGGGTGTGGCCGGCGGTTTAACGAAGACGTCCCCCGAATCGAGTCGAGGAGGAGGAAGTTGTCCGCCATGGTATAGAGGACGTACCAGATACTTCGTGGCGCCTATCACGAAGGGAAATCGCGTTAAACGTTAAATATCCTTTTTGAGTCGTTTTTCAATGGAGTAAGAGAGAGCGAGAGAGAGAGAGAGAGAGAGAGAGAGAGAGAGAGATAACAGTGTGACGTGTGTGTGCGTGAGTGCGCGCGTTTATGCGTGTACACCCCTTCTTCCCACGTCGAAGATGACAGCAAAAAAAAAATATATATATAAAATAAATAAATAAATAAAAATATCTATCTACGTGGATGAGCAACGTTTCGTAAAATCTTTTTTCTTCTCGTTCAAAGAAAAAAAAATATATATATATATAAAAAAAAAAAGAAGAGGAAGAAAAGTGAAAGAATATATAAAAGAGAAAGAGAGAGAGAGAGAGAGAGAGAGAGAGAGAGAGAGAAAGGGAGGGAGAGAGAGAGAGAAGAAAAACGCGTGTACGGGGATGGGAGGAGGGGGAGCAAGGGAGGGTAAAGGAAATACCACGCGATAAGGATTTAATTGTTGTTCGGTGAGAAGTTGGGACGGAGGGAGGAGGGACGGTGGTTAGAGAAAATAATCGACTTGGGACACTCGTGAAATCGACGTTGGATCGATTGATACGCGGTTCGTGTAAAAAAAAAAAAAAAAGAAAATAATAAAAAGGATAAATAAGTAAATAAATAAATAAATAAATAAACGAATAAATAAATAAATAAATAACGTAAAATAAAAAAAAAGAGGAGGAAGAGAAGGAGGAAGAGGAAGAAGAGGAAGAAGAAGAAGAAGAAGAAGAAAAAGAAGAAGAAGAAGAAGAAGAAGAAGAGGATGATGAAGAAGACGAAGACGAAGAAGTATAAATGTGGCTCGTGTAGGTTTAGGTGAGAAACTTTCTGACGTTTAATGGTATCGTAACGGGGTAGTAGGAAAGGGGAGGGAGAGGAGAGGGACGAATAAAGGAAAAAAATTTACAAAAGGACAAAAACAATTATCACACATCCAGAGAGAGAAAAAGAGAGAGAGAGAGAGAGAGAGAAAGAGAGGGATAATGATGGTCATGAACGGTATCGTCGTCGAGCGTTATTTTTGTTGTTTCTCTTTTTTAATTTTTTTTTTTTTTTTTTTTTCGTTGATATTATCATTATCACGTGACAGAACACAGCACGTTATCGAGCGAGAACGAGCGACAGAAAGAAAATACGGAAACAAAAACAAAAGAGGGGGGAATAAAAAGAAGGAGAAAAGAAGAGAGAGGGGGGGGAGAGAGAAAACAAAAGATCGGCTCGTCACCGCCATTAGTTTTCTTTTTCGATGTATCTCCGATGCATCATCCGACGTCCGCGACCTTGACAAAAGAAAATTGCTCATGGACATCGCGATCGATCGATCGATCGATCGATCGATCGAAGGAAAGAAGGAACGATCGTTTTGAATGGGCGCGCCCAAAGCTTGTAGAAGTTTTACGTGCGCGACATCGAGGATGATAAAGCACAGCGAGTGAATTTCCTTCAACGATTTAAACGCGACGCTCCTCCGAACTTCGGATCCCGTTCGAACATTATTCCGTCTCGAAATGTGGGAAGATGAATGAAAAGTGGGTCGGTAGGGAGGGTGAGGAAGAGAGAGGAAACGAAAACGAAAACGAAAAGGATAACAAGCGAACAAACGGACAAAGACGTAGAAAAAAAGAAGAGGAAACGCCGAACGAGAAGGATCAAAAGTGAGATGGTGAACAAATTTCTTCGTAGAATAATTAATGATCGTGACGCCTCGTAGAATAACTAGGGTGGGGTGAGGAAGGGGGGAAAAATGAATGAAAAAATATAAGGATACCGTATTTGTGTAAATATAATAATAATCGGCGATCATAGGTGTCGGAGAGAGAGATAGAGATAGATAGATAGATAGATAGAGAGAGAGAGAGAGAGAGAGAGAGAGAGAGAGTGAATGTCGCAGGCATTCGCGACGAACGCGAGTTTCGCGAGTTCGCACTTTCGAGACCCCGAACTTAATTAAGCGTCTAATTCCAGTAAAACCGCCCGCTCTACCCCACCTCACCCCCTTCTCAACCCTCCCACCCTCCCGCTCGCTCCGCTCGCCCCCTTCGCCCCCGACCGACCGCTGGTAATTATTATAATAATACCATTAGGCGTCGGCAAATGCGTATTACTATCACCGAAAGGGAACTACGAGAGCGAGCTGCCACTACGCTCTCGGCGATTATAATAATTATCCTTCGGTCGGACGGAAGAGCTGGAGCTCCTTTTTTGTGTTGAAGACCAAGATGGAGAGTTCTCTCCTTCTTCTCCTTCTTCTTCTTCTTCTTTTTCTTCTTCTTCTTCTATCTCTCTCTCTGTCTCTCTGTCTCTCTGTCTCTCTGTCTCTCTCTAACTATCGTTCTATCTATCCCTTCGTTTTCTCTTTTATCTAGCAATTCATCTCGATCAGAAATAATCTCGATCGTCTTGCAAAAATTTTTTTTCTTCGATCTTAAGGAAGAAGAAAAAATGAAAAAAGTGATCTTCTATTCTTCTTCTTCTTCTTATTGTTATTATTATTCTTATTCTTATTCTTATTCTTATTCTTATTATTCTTATTATTATTATTATTATTATTATTATTGCTCTTATTCTACTTCTTCTTCTCATTCATTTACTTCTTCTTCTACCACTACTAGTATTTTCTTTTTCTTCCCTTCTTTTTTTTTTCTCTTCTTTTCGCCTGTCTTTTTCTTCGTCGCCATCATCTTGCTTCTCGATTCTTCTTCTTCTTCTTCTTCTTCTTCTTCTTCTTCTGTTTCTTCTGTTTCTCTCTCCCTTTTGTAAATGCCAATCGTACGACGGTAGATCCCCTGTGACAGTTGCCCAACTACTGGCTCGACCTACTTTGCTCAGGCCTCTGTGAGAAAGAAAAAGAGAGAGAGAGAAAGATAGAAAGAGAAAGAGAGATAGATAGATAGAGAGAGAGAGAGAGAGACGAGGAAAGAAAAAAAAGGAGAGAAAACATTGCATAAACTCGTTGAGCGGTCGTTCCTCAAGGCGCTTGAAAATAATGAAATCCTAATGACATTTTCGTGAGTCCAACGATCTCGGCAATCACGGTGGCTCGGTGTAATCACCGTGGTCCCTCCTTTTCGGATGAAGCAACTCTCTTCTTCGAGTTGAAGGGGAGGGAGAAGTAGAAGGAGAAAGAGACGATTGAAGGGTGAGAGGGGATAGCGTAGGGTGCTGAGAGTCGAGAGGAGAGAGAGAGAGAGAGAGAGAGAGGAAGATCACCGAAAAGGAGAGAAGCAAAAGGTGCCCTCGACGTCTTCGTCGTTG
>OU964983.1:3546321-3561321 GCA_918808275.2 Dolichovespula sylvestris | reverse complement strand
TATATCAGGCATCAATTATCTTGTAATTATTAGTTCCACCGACGACCACGTTCGCAACAACGTTATGGAACTTCCTGGTCGATGATAATTGATAAATGCTTCGATGGAGAAAAGAAAAGGAAAAAAAAAAAAAGAAATACCTCGCGACATATGACATATATTTTTTATTTTTCTTTTTTTTTGTTTTATATGTATTCGTTATCACGGAAATATGTCGAATAATTTGAGATTTCGATTGATCTCGAAATTCTTCGATATAAATACATTAACGTGTAAACAAATGTGAAAGATTAATGAGTTTATATATATATATCGAAAGTTAACATACGCAGGAACTAATTCTCCCTCGCTATCGTAAGAGTAACAGAGGAACGCATGGATTTCGTGTAATTGGTCTTATCGTGCCCGTAGATCGTGCAACTTGGAAGATACACACCGGGCGTGTGTATATATATGTGTGTGTGTGTGTGTGTGTGTGTTCGTTCAGAGTTGCTCGACTTTAAGCAATTAGCATTTAACCCACATCGGATTTCTTGCTTTAACATTGGCGAGGCCGAATCGTTAAATAAAACTTAGCCTTATTTTTCTTGAGATTCCTCTAAGTATAAGACTATTTAACACGTATACACATATATATATACCTATATATATATATATATTTATATAGAGAAAATAGAGTGTGGGTGGACGAAAAAGAAGAGGAAGAAATAGAAGAGAGAAAGAAAAAAAAATAAGAGAGAAAAAAAAGGAGAGAAAATAGAACGAGAAATTATTATTATTATTATTATTATTATTATTATTATTGTTGCTGTTATTGTTATTATTATTGTTATTATTATCGTGCAAGGGTCAGGAAGAATGAGCTCGGCCTCGTAAGACGGCTGACGATATCGAATAAACAAACGAACCGAGTGGGAGGCGGAGGAAGTGGCGGATATTAAGGTCTTCGTGACGGAACTTGGCTCGTATTATAGCGAGTCGAGTGAGGAGGTCTTCTCGTCTGGTCGAACTAATTCTATTACTCCGTTCGTTCCCAACGTCCCCTTCTCTCCACCATCTCCTTCGCCATAATCCTTCGTTACTCGTTCAAAACGTCTTAGTCAAAAGTCTACATATGTATATATACATATATATTCCGAATAATTGGTATTATGTACGATGAGATCATAAATAAATAATATATTATGTTCGAGCTTCAATAAAAGTTTATCGTGAATAAATAAAAAAAAGAATAACGATAAGAAAAAAGAAAAAAACCTTTCATCGCAGACAATAAATATTTAATATCTGTTAATACATAATATTTATTAATATATATTGATAAAAGTCTATCGTGAATGAATAAAAAAAAAAAAGAATGACGATAAAAAAGGAGAAAAACTTTCACCGCAGACAATAAATATTTAATATATATTAATAATGGTCTTTGATAATATTTAATTTATTGTATATTATAATTGTTCACTAAATGTATCTCATTTCATATTACTAATGTACTAGTTTGATAATATCTATTTATTACCCCGTTCTATATACTTACAAGTATGTATATATATATATATATATATATATATATATATATATATATATTTATTTATTTATTTCTATATAATTACCAATATCAATATTTGTTACCAGTAATAATGAAACAACATATTTATACGGTATATGAAAATATTTATTGTCTACGATCCATAAATGTTACATAGAAATTTATTATAGATAATTGAAGATATTGAAGATAATTAGATTTAATCATTGAAGAAAAGATTAGAGATCATAAAAAAAAAAAAAAAAAAAGAAACGAGTAATAGATGGAATCACGAAATATTTGTTTGATGGAATGGTTTAAATAATTCTTTTAAATATTACATTCGAAGTTTGTAGTGAGAATATCATGTTTGAGAGATACAAAATTCATAAAGGATGAGAAAGTGAAGAGAGAGAGAGAGAGAGAGAGAGAGAGAGAGGAAAGTTACGCGAAGGCTCGTGAAGGTGGTCAAGTTGGGGGCTCCAATTTGCGATTCCACGCAGCAAGAAGGGCGTGGCGGTCTCGCACAAGGGGTGGCTCGCTCGTTTGCGCGACATTGTCGAGCAACCCTAACTCACCCTCGTCATACTCTTCTACGTAATCCTGGGATTCTCTTACGTCGATGGAAGAGCAACGAATTCTCTCTTTCTCTTTCTCTCTCTCTCTCTCTCTCGAAATAGAGAGACAGAACGTTTCCTCGATATAACTGTGATGATAAAAAAAAAAAAAGAAAGAAAAATAGAGTGAAAGAAAAATGTACTCCATTAATTAATCCCATTTGTTTGTTTGTTTCATTTTCGATCGATAATATTGTATCGTTATAATTTTTCTTTTTTTTTTTTTTTTAATATATTGTCGTTCATTCATTTATATATATATATATATATATATATATATATATATATATATATATATGTTACATAAAGGAATTAAAACGTCGTACACACACATATATTGGATTAAATTCCATTCCTCCAGGTGGTCCATAGTAGTTTTATTACACACCAAGGGCAGAAAGGAAACGTATGAGAAACTCCGCCCAATGGATCGTTTATCTTATAAGGGTTGCTGCAAGCCACGTGACATTAAGGGCACGTACCAAACCCGACTACGTAACACTTTGATATTTATTATTGCTATTTTATTCTATTCCTTTCGCCTTTTTATTCTTTTTCAGTTTTATTTTTTTACGTATTTTTTCTTTCTTTCTTTTTTCTTTTTTTTTTTTTTGATTAATTCATACGAGGAGACATACGAAGAGTGTAAACGTTGCGATCTTTCCCTTTTATTCGACCATCCCAGCACCCCTCCCCCCCCCCTCGCCAAATTCAATTAAAAAGTCGAAACTCGGAGCTTGAAAAAGAGAAAAAGGAAAAAGGGAAAGAGAAAAGAAAAGAACAAACCTAGATTTTGTCGTTGACGTTTAAGAGGGTCCCTTTCGCAAGAAAAGGATTTAGGTACTTCAAATCTTCTTAAGCTCGTCTCTCGAGATCTCGAACACGCAAAAGGTCGATTTTTCCCTCGAGCCGCTGGCCGAGTAAATCCGTGTAAAATAAACAGATTTGCGAGAGATTGACGAAAGGTCCGAAAAGGTTCGGACGCAAGTGCGTTCTAGAATAGAGAAAGGGCCCTTGAAAGAAACAAAAAAAAGAAAAAAAAAAAGAAAGAAAAGAACGAGAGAGAAAATCTCGAGATCATGATGGGTCGTTGGACAGTGGTCGCGCGACCAAACTTTCTCCATCTTGATAGTCGTGTCCTCGCTCGAGTAGGCTTGTTTTAGAGACGGTTACATTAATCCGACAGGATGAGAACCTAACCGTAACCTTTAGATCTTATCTACTTACGCATCATCCTTCAGCAATTCTTTTAAGTTCTTTCAAAATTTTTTTCTTCCACTTCTTCTCTCTCTCTCTCTCTCTCTCTCTCTCTCTCTCTCTCTCGCTCTCTCGCTCTCGTTCTAACTAATTAAATATACGATGGGAGCGAGAGAGAGAGAGAGAGAGAGAGGTCAAACGTCCCTCCCAATTATTACAAACGCGCTCGTAATGATTCTCACGATTCCGAAAAAAAGGGAAAATAAACAAAAAAAAAAAAGAAAATAAACAGAGAAAGGGAAAAAGAAAAAAGAAACAATCGACGTATATTTTCGAAGACGATCGAAAGATATCCTTTTCGGCCGCAAAAATCTACCAACGAGTAATTCCGATCGTCGAATCGTATTTAAAGTTTGCCCCTTTAAAAAGTTCAATCGATAATATCCGAGATCAAACGAATTTTTGTTTCCCTTCTTATTCTTCTCCTTTTCTTCCGCTCGAAGAGAACGAATATGAAAAAAAAAAAAAAATCTTCCTCTCCGGTATACCATGTCGTAGGCGTGACGGCGTATAGGGCGATGGGGGCGAAGGGTGTCACCACTGAGAATATTTTATAAATTAATGTCAACGCGATATTCGATGAATATCCGGTTGCACCGGAAGCATCGAATACAATAGAGCACGCGTTCGACTTGCGATGTAGGAAGGGTCGTTCGTAAAGAGAAAGAAGAAGGTTAAAAGAGGAAGAAAGAGTGAGAGAGAGAGAGAGAGAGAGAGAGAGGGAGAGTCAACCAACAGTCTGGCAGGATGGAAAGAAAAAGAAAAAAAAAAAAAAAGTACATAAAAAAACGAACGTACGAACGAACGAAAGCTCGTACATCGTAGGACCCTACGTGAAATTCCTCCCACATTGTAAAGTACCCTCCTGTCTACCTCCCTCTCTGCCTCTATCTCTCTCTCTCTCTCTCTCTCTTTTTCACTCTATCTTTCTCTCTGTCTCTTTCCGTCTCTCATTCGTTCGGCTGCTGCACACCGGTCGGCCTACTGCTTTTTTAAAGACCGATTTTTTTAGCCCCCTTTCTCGATACCGATTGTGTCCGAGACACCGGGGGCGTGAACTCTCGTTGCCGGCACTGGCCTCAAGGCATTTTTCACATTTGGCAATCGCTACGACCGTTGGGCCCGGTTCACTTAACGCAACGTTATACATATAGTTCACCTGGTAAGTAAGGCAATATCTTCAAATTCACTTTTTTTTCGTTTTGTTTTGTGTTGTCTTTTTTTTTCTTTTCTTTTCTTTTCTCTCTTATACCCACTTTTTTAATTTATATCTGTCGGATGGAATCGTACGACGAATTATTATTTCGATTATATTTGATATAAAGAAAACGAGAAAAAATTTGTGATTCGTTATATCTTTCGATCGTACGTCGTTGATTATTTCATACCACTCTATGTTTGTCAAATAACTAAAACTTCGTCAGTTATGAATTAGATATTACCCTTGGACCGAGTACAGCGCTTCTTTGCCATGCCATTAATTAAGACAATGTATCATCCTCTTTGGTATTATCGTTACTTCGACTAATATTTTTCTAAGGTGTTCGAGGATTGGTCGTATGTATAACAACTTTCTACGTCTAAACGTGTTATTAGAAGATCGTGTTTGGTACGATAAATTCATGAAACGCTACTCTCCTCGTGTATTCGGAACCTCGCATGTCATGCTTATAAATATCATAGAAAATATCGTCGATAAATCTGTCCGCAGGATTTCATTCTCTCAATGATATTATATCATAAATATTTCTTAGTTTTGAATTGATTAAATAACAATGATAACATCATATATATATACATATATATATATATACACACACACACATACGCAGGTATATCTATACTTGTACAACGATATAAATATATGTACATACACACACACACACACACACACATATATATATATATATATATAGTCGGATTACCGTTTCAACCTATCATCGCGTCCGATTTCAGGGTCCGACCGGCACGCGCCAACCCCTCTTATACATAGTGTTCGCCCTTAAGCCTTTATTACGTTTTATTTTACAACGACGTGCCCGGCCACACGTCCACCCAGCTACTTTCAAATTCATTCTATACGCGTAACGAGATTACGGTTAATGTTACGAAGTCACGATAACAATGCACTCCTTGGAGTTCATCTGATAATAATCCAACATTCGTATATATACGTATTTAGAAAACATTATTAAAACTACAAGAATTTCTCTTGCATATTATTATTATTATTATTATTATTATGTATTTATTTATTTATTTATTTATTTATTTACTATTATTTTCGATTAAAACTTCCTGTCAAATTCATTTGAATGTAATTATCGAAATCTCAATAACGTCGTAAAGCGTTGGTTATTGATAAATATATATTAGGTGCGATCGAAAGAATATCTTTATTAGACTTTGATCGCGTGTCCATTAAACGATAAATCGATTATTTCGAATTATCTAATTAAAATCTATAATTAGATTGAACGTATACGATCTGATTACATCGACACGACGATGACTTAGATAACGGGGAGGCTATCTTAATAAGCGACAAAATTCTTAATTAATACGACTCTCCCCTTCTTACTCCACCTCACTCCACATCTCCTTCGATAAATTCATTATGAATATCTTCTCTCTCTCTCTCTCTCTCTATCTCTATCTCTTTCTCTCTTGATCTTGCATCGTAATATTTTATCCATATTTATGTGTGAGCGAGCTACGCACAGTAGTTTAATTAACTAATTTTTAAAGGAAAAGAAAAGTGAGTCTGTATGCGTGCGTGCGTGCGTGAGAGAGAGAGAGAGATAAAGAGATAAATAGATAGATAAGAAAATGTGGAAAATGATTTTTCAGTAATGAATTATCTAAAAGACAAATGCAATGGACACTTAGTTCCGTTTACAAAAAAAAAAGTTATACGATACGGTAGATCCTAGTTTATTCGTTTGCTGTCGGTAATATAACGTCCGTTCATTCCGTAATACGCTTAATGAGGGCTCGTTAATTACACTAATGAATCCCAGAATCCCATCGGTTTTATATATACCTGCTCTCGGAACAACTCGGACCAACACGTTACACGATTAACAAAACTAACTGTGGCTACTTGTACGCTACTACTACTACTACTACTACTACTACTACTACTACTACTACTACAACTACTACTACCTTCGAACGTCATCGTGTACGGTGCATTCATCTTGGTGCCACCTTTCCGCGATCTTGATCTAACTTTCACTATGCTTACGAACTGCTTGCCTTCTACGTTTTTCTTACACCTTTTCTGTCTCTCTCTCTCTCTCTCTCTCTCTCTCTCTCTCTATCTATCTATCTATCTCTCTCTCTCTATCTTTCTTTCGTTCCTTTTTTTTCTTTTTTTTTTTTCATTCTTTCTTTACCAGTATCAACGTTCTTGATCACGTCGCTCGAAATCGTCCGAGTCATTGCTCAAATTACTTACCTTGCCAATATGAAGATAAGTGAAGAAGAAGAAGAAGAAGAAGAAGAAAAAGAAGGAAGAAAGAAGAAGAAGAAAAAGGAATGGGTTCATTTGTTTGACGAAATGAGAAAAACAAAAATTGAATGATCATGTAAATAAATGAACGTATAAACGGAGGAACGAATGAGTAAGAAAGAAAGGAAAACAGAAAAAAGGGGGGAAAATGGGAAGAAAGAAATCGGCTGACAACGATTATCATTTCCAATCTAAATCATTCGCTTTTATCGGCTATTTATTATTACTAACCGACACGAGACAGCCTCTCCTCTCCGCTCGAAGTTCACCAGGCGAATACAGTTTGCCGGGCCTAATGATACGGTTCGTTTAATTAGAAATCATTTCGAGCCCATCTTACTGCACTTTAATGTTTCTGTTTCTTATTATTTCTCTCTCTCTCTCTCTCTCTTTCTTTCTTTCTTTATCTTTTCTTGTCGCTCGTATACGCTCTGGAAAAGATGCTTACTTGCTATCCTTTCGTTCAACCATATTTCCTCATTATGCGATTACCAAGAGTGGCGCTTCACTCAGCAATTTTTCTTTCTGTTTCTTTTTTTTTTTTTTTTTTTTTAATCTTATCTCTCTTCCCTTTTCTCGCTTTCTTTTCTTTCCTTTTTTTTCTTCTCCCTTTTGTTTTTATTATTATTATTATTATTATTATTATTATTATTATTATTATTATTATTATTATCATTTCTATTACCCACCTCTCTTCTTAACGAGCTTAATCTTACCGTATCCCATTAAGGATCTTCCTTCTTTTTCCTTCGCCCTTTTATTTATTTATTTTTTCTTCTTCTATACGCTTTATCTTTATCTTACCGTATATGTAACACCAAAGGGAACGAACGACGGGTTTTGTCTTTATGGTCTCTTATCGTTAACATAATCTTATCGTAACCCTATTAAGTATCCGTCAAATCTATATGGATATTCTGTGATTACAAAAAAAAAAAAAGGATAATAATAATTCTGATAAAAAAAGAAATTTTATTTTATAATCGGGACTTTTTTGTCTTCGATATTTCTTTTCTTTCTCTTTGTTGTTGTTGTGGCTTCTGTTGGAATATTCAGTCTTTAAAGAAGAATATTTAATATTGATATAAAAACGTGATATGTATATATATATATATATATATTTCTAACGTCATCTAACGAATCTAACGTCACTCATTTAAAAAAAAAACCCCGTCTACGAAAATATTTTGTGATGCCTGAAAGTAAAAAAAAAAAAAGAAAAACCCTCCCCCGTCGAAGTAGATCGGAATTTTATTGAAATCGAGATTTATTCATTGAAATAAATTTAGAATAACATTCGTGTCTACGATCTTCGACTTTTGTATGATTTCTAAAGACCCAAGGTTTCAAAGTTACCACGAGATTGGAGAAATGATGTACGCGTGCGTGTTATAAATCGTGCAGAAATGACAATAGCCGAAAGAAAATTGCATCTTCGTGCAGAAAGAGACGGAGACAGAGACAGAGACAGAGACAGAGAGAGAGAGAGAGAGAGAGAGAGAGGATACCAGACGAAAAGCAATGTCGACAACCTTGAAATATTTTTTTGAGTAGCTTTGTTGTAACGTGAGATCGAGTTGTGGGGAAAGAGACAAAAAAATATTTCGTCCAAAAGAATTTCGATCTTAAGAATTTCAAAAGATAATATGTATATATATATATATATATATATATATATATATGTGTGTGTGTGTGTGTAATACACACACACACACACACATACGTATGTATACATATTCTCTTTCGTGTATAGTTATCTCGTCGAATTATATTCTCTTTCTCTTTCTTTCACTCGCGTTTCACCGTTAAAAACGACGTTTCGTGCTAGCGTGCGTTCGTGCATTGGATGAATCGAAGGAACGGGAAAAAAAAGGAAATAAAAGATATAAAGAAAAAAAAGAAAAGAAAAGAAAAGAAAAGAAAAATATAAAAAGTAGAGGAAGAAGAAAAGAAAAAGGAATCGCGAAACTCATCCTTGCTCCTGTTTTCTCCGACGTAGCCAACGGACTGTGATCCATGTCTCTGTGTGTTTGCATACCGTGGAAAACCACGTTCGTACTTTTTTTTTTCTTCTCTCTCTCTCTCTCTCTCTCTCTCTCTCTCTCTTAATATATTTTTTTTTTTTATTATTCAACTGCCTGTTTATCCATATCCACAGAAGCGGCATTTATATTTACATTCGATGCAATACGCCTAGATCATCATAAAACGTTTCTAATGAAAGAGACCGACGTCTGCTAGCGATAATTATGAATGTATATTGAACGATATCACGGTTAGGTGATGTCAGTGTATAAAAAGAGAAAAAGAAAAAGTAAGGAAAGAAAAGAAATAAATAAATAAATAAGAACGAAAAGAACGGATCGAATGAGATCCGCTGTCTGTTTTTTGTTCGCATTTCACCGTCACCTTTGCTTTTCTTTTTTATTGATTTATTTATTTTTTTCCCTTGGCTTCGTTTCTTTGTGCTTTTTTTCTCTTTCCTTATATCTTAAATTCATTTATATATATATATATATGTATATATCCTCGATCTCCTCGTGATTCTCTCGCGTCGATGAGAATACACGTGTTTCCTTCTTCCTCTTATTTGTCTTCGTTTCTCGAAGAATTAGAGCAATGTATAAGAAAGAAAGAGAGCGTGAGAGAGAGAGAGAGAGATAGAGAGAGAGAGAAAAAGAGATCTTTTTAAAGTAGCCGGTTATTACGCGATCACCCTGTATTATCGCGTGGTGTGACCGCCAATTGCGTGGGCTCGTGTCTTTACAGGCCGCTTCCGACCTTCGTAACAATTACTTGCAATTAAAGTCGTCGCAGCAAAGGCCGTACGCTTGTTGCTTTAATTTCTTCTTAAAAAACCATCATCGATCCCATCGAATCCGAATTTTTGAACGATCAAATCCAACCATTCGTATTAAACGAACGAATTTACACGCGGGATGACATTTCTAGATTTTTTTTTTTAAATATATACATATATATATATTAATAAAAACAAGAACAATAATTTTTATATGTCAGTCATTACCTAACATGTTTTGAATAATGAATAATCGCAAATCAATCTTTTCAGAAGCGTCATGTCCGTCTCGAACATAAATTGATTTCATTCGAATGCATTAAGCAGGGGATCAAATTAAAAAGTGAACGCGTGCGTTCGCGGCTTTCTCCTTCCTCTCCTTCATCTATTTCTTTTTCTTTTTGTTTAAATCGTGGTTAAAAAATTGAAATAATAAAAGGATGTCTTAAAAAATTTGGCGAGATAATTCGAACGCGTTTGATCGTACCGAGATACAAAATATTCCGCTATTGTACGTATTTGAAAAAAAAAAAAAAAAGAAAGAGTTATCTTACAAAAAAAATAAAAGAGAGAGAGAGAGAGAGAGAGAGAGAGAGAGAGAGAGAGAGAGAGAGAGAGAGAGATAAAAAAAGAAAGAAACAACATCGGAGAGTAGATAATTCGAAGGAGGATCCATATTTATACTCGGGCATATAATTCATTCCACGAATCCATTAGGTCAACTTCGCGAAGAGAAACGCATCTGCCTGTCCCAGATTCCGCGGATCCTTGTAGCCTTTACGTCATCGTCGTTGCATTATTGTCAAGGACAGTACGCGAACACCATAAGATATCACGCCTCTTGCACCCTGTCGAGAGGATCACACTGCATGTCTCGTTTCGGTAAGGAAAGATAGGGGAACGAGCACGGATAGATAGACAGAGAGAAAGAGAGAGAGAGAAAGAGAAAGAGAGAGAGAAGGAGAGAAAGAAAAGGCTCTGTTCACTGCGGGGTTCCTTATGAAGATACACTCTTTCGCATGTGTATATAATGTTGAACGAAGGTATAAATCCCTTTTGAACGGGAGCCAGTAAACATCAGGCATTGAGGAGGGTATACGCCCTCGGCTAATCCATCCCTGGACACGTTTAACACGATCATGTCGAAAATCGGATTTGGTCTATTGTAAAGACTCAAAGGAATGACACCGATCTCTCTCTTTCTCTCTTTCTAACCCTAAACTATGCGGTACTTTTACTTTATACTTACCGGTATAAACGTTACACAGTAGTTTATTTAGAAAGCCATACCTACCACTCTCGACGAGGATGATTGTAAAATATTTATATAAAAAAAGAAAAAGAAAAAAAAAAATACATGAGGAAAGAGAAAAAATGAAGGGGGGAAAAAAAAGAAGTAATTGCAAGAAAGAGAGACTGAGACGAAGATATGATTACTTCGATAATTATTCTTCTATATGGTATTTTATCCCGATGATCTTAGAAAATATATATATATATATATATATATATATATATATATATGCGATTATAAAGATAATTGTTCTTTCATATCACCAGACATAAAGTGTATTCTCGAAGCTGACAAACAGATCTACTGTTGTTTAATACCGGATATATATATATATATATATATATATATATATATATGTGCGTGTGTGTATGTCTAAGTACGAGTTCCAATACAATACTTACATTGAGTCCTTTAACTGTAGTGGAACGTCCAAGGAAGTACTGTTAGAGAGATACTAAAGAACAGAGTGCACTTTCGAAAATCTCCTGACTAGTCTCTTCCCTGTCATGAAAATACCTTGCGGACGGTGAATACGAGTGGATAGGAGAGGATAGTAAAGGGAGGAATAAAGAGAGACAGAGGGAGAAAGATGGATATATGGATAGACAGAAAGAGAGAGAAATATATTAGTGTGTGTGTGAGAGAGAGTGAGAGAGAGAGAGAGGGAGGGAGGGAGTGAATACCTCGTAAAAGGAAAACGGAATCGAGGGTAAGTCGGAGCGTAGCCATTTTGTCTGTTTAGTTCCACACGGAGACACCCGATGTATGGACGCCGCCGTGCGTATAATCGCTAATGTTCAAACCCCCTTATCCATCCGACCTAAGGGTGGAACTACGTTCGAGGACAAAGGTGAGCCTTTCGCTAATCTCGTAGGTAGCTTCTCTCTCTCTCTCTCTCTCTCTCTCTCTCTCTCTCTCTCATCTCATTTCTTTCACGACTTATTTCTCTTGAATATTCTTTAAAACGTCATCGATTGTCATCCTCGTACTCGTCGTAGTCGTCGTTGTCATCGAGGCTGAAATCATTTTTACAAATTTTGTTTCCTTCTTTTCTTTCTCTCTTTCTTTTTGAGGGATGGAGTTGGACGGGGTGGAAAGAGCGGGAACTGGGGACTGGGGAGGAGGTGGAGAGAAGGAGAGAGGGAAGGGAGAAGACGGGAGTAACTGGGAAGAAAAATCGTAACACGGAACGAGTGTCGTTCGTTCGTTCGTTCGAGACAGATAGAGAAAGAGAGAGAGAGAGAGAGAGAGGGTAAGAGGGAGTAGGGAAGGGCGGAAGGGATTCCCACCACTTTGTTTTTGCGCCTTTAACAGCGGCCCTTTTGTGGGAAAATTTCCTTATGTGTGTTAGGTACTCCATGAAAATCAACTCGATTCATGTCACTGGCGATCTTTCGGTTCGGCGAATCCCACCTACCTCACCATTTATTCGCACGAATTGGCCTTTTGCAAAAGGAAGGATGTTACTCGCATTAAACGAAATGAACATCCTTTGGAAATGGACGCCATAGTCATAGCCCGAGGGATGATCCCTCCCCATCCCCTTTCCCTTCCTCTTTTTTTTTTTTTTTTTTTTTTTTTACGAGATCGACAATGAACAATACTAGTTTCGTTTATTGTCGCCGTTGTCGTCGTTGTCGAAGGAAAATCTTTTTTTAACCTTCCTCTTTTATTCTTCTCTCTTTTGCTCTCCTCTTCTCGATACGATCAAATATAATATTTGATCGATGATAAACTTGAATCGTTTTACAATCGTTTTATCCTAAATGATACGGTTACGTTGGTTTCTATATGAGAATTGACGTACACGTCTCACTCGTCCTCTTGCCTTGTCGTACCACACATATACGTACGTGTACCGTGTACGACGATAACTATCTCGTCTTCTGTTTCGAAAAGGTCCGAAGACGAAGAGTGTCCCTCTCGGTCGATCCGTTTAGCCATCAGAAGAGTAGTAGTAGGTACTCGTCTCTGGTCGCCGTCGGCCTCTGATTGTCCTTTATTGGGTTAAATTGAACTTCCTTCTCGTGATACGCGGCTCGCATCAACTCACTCGCTCTGAGTAGTTGCTTAGCTCTTAAACATCTGTGTAGGTACGGGGTGTTCTTAAAGTACCTTTCATCATTTACGTATAGATTCGACACGAATTTCCTTCCAATCTCAAATATATATATATATATATATATATATATATCTTTATGTGTGTGTATATATATATATATATTTTTTTTTATATTTTCACACTCCTGGATACATGGGATATCTTACGCGAAAAGAAACTATATTCGCGAATGAATTATTGTTACTCATTGGTGTAGAGTAAAGAATATCACACATCTCTTTTTCCTTTTCTTTTCTGCGATTTTAACTATCGAATAGAACGTTGGGATAGCTATTAAAAAAAAAAAAAAGAGAGAGAGAGAGAGAGAGAGAGAGAACAATGATACCAGCGACAACGACTACAACAATAATAATTTACAATAACAGGGAATGTATTTGTTTAAAATACTTTCCCTTTGGTAAGTTTATACAAAATTAAAAAATAAAAAGAAAAGAAAATCGATCGAATTCGATGGAATACGATCGATACGATTGATAACGCGTGAGAATTAGGATTGTAATTTTTTGACACCCCGTAGATTACGACGTCAGAGAGAGAGAGAGAGAGAGAGAGAGAGAGTGTGTGTGAGCGAGAGAGAGTCATACGAGCTCAAGAGTTAAGAGTTTGGGTTTGCGCTGCGCAACAATTCGCGAGGGGGCGAACCAAGAGTGAGGAATTCAGAGCGGGTAAATACGGTGGGCGGGTTAGTCTTATACGTGTGGAGAACGCGATCCAAGCGACCTGTGAACTGCACGTAATCGCGTCAAAGCCAACGACGTTTACGCTATAGTTACACTCCATTCTACAATTCAATCTTTCTTATTCGACGTTATAATATTTCATTCGTTAACGATTACTCGATCCAATCGACTAATGATCGGATATCAATCGTATTTGGATGATCGATTAATTGACAGCCGTCGCATTATCGATCGCGAATCGAAGAATTATAATTCGAAGAAAGGAAGGTACGGAACGGAAGGGACGGAATTAACGATTGGATTGTTTCGTGGACGATTCATCGGAGTACAAAAAAAAAAAAATTAGAAACAATTCGTAAATTATTGATTCATTTATTTGTACGTTGAATCGTACACGATCTTCGATCGTAGAAATTTCGTTGATCCGTCGAGAGCGAGACAAAGAGAAGAAATGGAAAAAGAAAGAAAAAACGATTCGAAGTTTTCAGAGAAGTTTTTAACGACGATGTCCACCAATGCGAAATACGAGTTGTCGTAGGACGAGATATAATAGGTCTATCCGTATTATAATAGGTAGGCCGTATCGGTTGAGAATCTCTGCTTGAGGGAATCGTACTGATAAGAATGAATTATGCAGATGAATGTTGCGGCGATGTCGCCGATGTATCAAACCGACTCAACTAGCTCATTCTCCTTCGTTATCTATTCATTGACGAGGCCGACATGCGCGACGTGATTGTGGACCAGAAATCCGGACTGTTCCCATGTTCCACTTATGGCATTTCGTCCAATCGCACGCGTCTGACATTAGACGATGTCTGATAAGTTTGTAGCAGGGCTCGTGCTTATCCCGTACTTCCGAGTCCACGAGGAAGTACAAAATCTATTTTAAGAAGCATTCGGGAAGCATTAGAATTATATATAGATATATATATATATATACATATTAATATATATTCGTCCCTTCTAAACGAAAGTTACGATGATTTTCACTTGGATCGAGTATAAAACAACGATTTCGTTGTCGGCTCGAACTTATTTCCCCCTCAAATAAATCATCGACTAACAGCCGATGAAGAGTTAATATTGTGAGAGAGAGAGAGAGAGAGAGAGAGAGAGAGAAAGAATAAAAAAAAGAACCGAAGAAGGTTAGGTCCAAGATCATTAGCATATATTATCCGTATG